>CM056550.1:33328889-33428630 GCA_029721515.1 Synanceia verrucosa | reverse complement strand
AGCTTTTCCATGCCTAAATCATGCTGAAACTGCCCCAAACGCCTTTTCTCGCCTTGAAAAGCCCAAAAAGACACAGAAAACAGATACATTGTGAATCTACAGAACATAACCAAAACTCATTATATCGTGTTGAAACATCATGTTTCGACTCAATTCTAACAAGAATAAGCAATATTTTGAAGAAAAAATGCTTCTGAATGGACAAGAGAGGTAAATCAGCTTTCCCATGCGTAAATCATGCTGAAACTGCCCCAAACGCCTTTTCTCGCCTTGAAAAGCCCAAAAAGACACAGAAAACAGATACATTGTGAATCTACAGAACATAACCAAAACTCATTATATCGTGTTGAAACATCATGTTTCGACTCAATTCTAACAAGAATAAGCAATATTTTGTGGAAAAATTGCTTTTGAATGAAGACTAGAGGTAAATCAGCTTTCCCATGCGTAAATCATGCTGAAACTGCCCCAAACGCCTTTTCTCGCCTTGAAAAGCCCAAAAAGACACAGAAAACAGATACATTGTGAATCTACAGAACATAACCAAAACTCATTATATCGTGTTGAAACATCATGTTTCGACTCAATTCTAACGAGAATAAGCAATATTTTGTGGAAAAATTGCTTCAAACTGAAGAAAACAGATAAATCAGCTTTCCTGTGCTTAAATCATCCTGAAATGCCCCAAACGCCTTTTCTCGCCTTGAAAAGCCTAAAAAGACACAGAAAACAGATACATTGTGAATCTACAGAACATAACCAAAACTCATTATATCGTGTTGAAACATTATGTTCCGACTCAATTCTGACAAGAATAAGCAATATTTTGGAGAAAAAAATGCTTCTGAATGGACAAGACAGGTAAATCAGCTTTCCCATGCGTAAATCATGCTGAAACTGCCCCAAACGCCTTTTCTCGCCTTGAAAAGCCCAAAAAGACACAGAAAACAGATACTTTGTGAATCTACAGAACATTATCAAAACTCATTATATCGTGTTGAAACATCATGTTTCGACTCAATTCTAACGAGAATAAGCAATATTTTGTGGAAAAATTGCTTCAAACTGAAGAAAACAGATAAATCAGCTTTCCTGTGCTTAAATCATGCTGAAACTGCCCCAAACGCCTTCTCTCGTCTTGAAAAGCCCAAAAAGACACAGAAAACAGATACTTTGTGAATCTACAAAACATAACCAAAACTCATTATATCGTGTTGAAACATTATGTTCCGACTCAATTCTGACAAGAATAAGCAATATTTTGGAGAAAAAATGCTTCTGAATGGACAAGACAGGTAAATCAGCTTTCCCATGCGTAAATCATGCTGAAACTGCCCCAAACGCCTTTTCTCGCCTTGAAAAGCCCAAAAAGACACAGAAAACAGATACAATGTGAATCTACAGAACATAACCAAAACTCATTATATCGTGTTGAAACATCATGTTTCGACTCAAAACAAACAAGAAAAAGCAATATATTGACGAAAAAATGCTTCTGAATGTTCAAGAGAGTTAAATCAGCTTTCCCATGCGTAAATAAGGCTGAAACTGCCCCCAACGCCTTTTCGCCTTGAAAAGCCTAAAAGACACAGAAAACAGATACATTGTGAATCTACAGAACATAACCAAAACTCATTATATCGTGTTGAAACATCATGTTTCGACTCAATTCTAACAAGAATAAGCAATATTTTGTGGAAAACTTGCTTTTGAATGAAGAAAACAGGTAAATCAGCTTTCCCATGCCTAAATCATGCTGAAACTGCCCCAAACGCCTTTTCTCGCCTTGAAAAGCCCAAAAAGACACAGAAAACAGATACATTGTGAATCTACAGAACATAACCAAAACTCATTATATCGTGTTGAAACATTATGTTTCGACTCAATTCAAACAAGAATAAGCAAAATTTTGTGGAAAAAATGCTTTTGAATGAAGACTAGAGGTAAATCAGCTTTCCCATGCGTAAATCATGCTGAAACTGTCCCAAACGCCTTTTCTCGCCTTGAAAAGCCCCAAAACACATAGAAAACAGATACATTGTGAATCCAAAGAACATAACCAAAACTCATTATATCGTGTTGAATCATGTTCTTTCTACTCAAATCTAACAAGAATAAGCAATATTTTGTGGAAAAATTGCTTTTGAATGAAGAAAACAGGTAAATCAGCTTTCCCATGCCTAAATCATGCTGAAACTGCCCCAAACGCCTTTTCTCGCCTTGAAAAGCCCAAAAAGACACAGAAAACAGATACATTGTGAATCTACAGAACATAACCAAAACTCATTATATCGTGTTGAAACATCATGTTTCGACTCAATTCTAACAAGAATAAGCAATATTTTGTGGAAAAAATGCTTTTGAATGAAGACTGGAGGTAAATCAGCTTTCCCATGCGTAAATCATGCTGAAACTGCCCCAAACGCCTTTTCTCGCCTTGAAAAGCCCAAAAAGACACAGAAAACAGATACATTGTGAATCTACAGAACATAACCAAAACTCATTATATCGTGTTGAAACATCATGTTTCGACTCAATTCTAACAAGAATAAGCAATATTTTGAAGAAAAAATGCTTCTGAATGGACAGGAGAGGTAAATCAGCTTTCCCATGCGTAAATCATGCTGAAACTGCCCCAAACGCCTTTTCTCGCCTTGAAAAGCCCAAAAAGACACAGAAAACAGATACATTGTGAATCTACAGAACATAACCAAAACTCATTATATCGTGTTGAAACATCATGTTTCGACTCAATTCTAACAAGAATAAGCAATATTTTGAAGAAAAAATGCTTCTGAATGGACAAGAGAGGTAAATCAGCTTTCCCATGCCTAAATCATGCTGAAACTGCCCCAAACGCCTTTTCTCGCCTTGAAAAGCCCAAAAAGACACAGAAAACAGATACATTGTGAATGTACAGAACATAATCAAAACTCATTATATCGTGTTGAAACATCATGTTTCGACTCAATTCTAACAAGAATAAGCAATATTTTGTGGAAAAAATGCTTCAACTTGAAGAAAACAGGTAAATCAGCTTTCCCATGCGTAAATCATGCTGAAACTGCCCCAAACGCCTTTTCTCGCCTTGAAAAGCCCAAAAAGACACAGAAAACAGATACATTGTGAATCCACAGAACATAACCAAAACTCATTATATCGTGTTGAAACATCATGTTTCGACTCAATTCTAACAAGAATAAGCAATATTTTGTGGAGAAATTGCTTTTGAATGGACAAGATAGGTAAATCAGCTTTCCCATGCGTAAATCATGCTGAAACTGCCCCAAACGCCTCGCCTTGAAAAGCCCAAAAAGACACAGAAAACAGATACATTGTGAATCTACAGAACATAACCAAAACTCATTATATCGTGTTGAAACATCATGTTTCCACTCAATTCTAACAAGAATAAGCAATATTTTGTGGAAAAATTGCTTCAAACTGAAGAAAACAGGTAAATCAGCTTTCCCATGCTTAAATCATCCTGAAATGCCCCAAACGCCTTTTCTCGCCTTGAAAAGCCCAAAAAGACACAGAAAACAGATACATTGTGAATCTACAGAACATAACCAAAACTCATTATATCGTGTTGAAACATCATGTTTCGACTCAATTCTAACAAGAATAAGCAATATTTTGTGGAAAAATTGCTTCTGAATGGACAAGAGAGGTAAATCAGCTTTCCCATGCTTAAATCATCCTGAAATGCCCCAAACGCCTTTTCTCGCCTTGAAAAGCCCAAAAAGACACAGAAAACAGATACATTGTGAATCTTCAAAACATAACCAAAACTCATTATATTGTGTTGAAACATTATGTTCCGACTCAATTCTGACAAGAATAAGCAATATTTTGGAGAAAAAATGCTTCTGAATGGACAAGACAGGTAAATCAGCTTTCCCATGCGTAAATCATGCTGAAACTGCCCCAAACGCCTTTTCTCGCCTTGAAAAGCCCAAAAAGACACAGAAAACAGATACAATGTGAATCTACAGAACATAACCAAAACTCATTATATCGTGTTGAATTATGATCTTTCTACTCAAATCTAACAAGAATAAGCAATATTTTGTCGAAAAATGCTTCTGAATGGACAAGAGAGGTAAATCAGCTTTCCCATGCGTAAATAATGCTGAAACTGCCCCCAACGCCTTTTCTCGCCTTGAAAAGCCTAAAAAGACACAGAAAACAGATACATTTTGAATCTACAGAACATAACCAAAACTCATTATATCGTGTGGAAACATCATGTTCCGACTCAATTCTGACAAGAATAAGCAATATTTTGTGGAAAACTTGCTTCAAATTGAAGAAAACAGGTAAATCAGCTTTCCCATGCATGAATCATGCTGAAACTGCCCCAAACGCCTTTTCTCGCATTGAAAAGCCCAAAAAGACACAGAAAACAGATACATTGTGAATCTACAGAACATAACCAAAACTCATTATATCGTGTTGAAACATTATGTTTCGACTCAATTCAAACAAGAATAAGCAAAATTTTGTGGAAAAAATGCTTTTGAATGAAGACTAGAGGTAAATCAGCTTTCCCATGCGTAAATCATGCTGAAACTGTCCCAAACGCCTTTTCTCGCATTGAAAAGCCCCAAAACACACAGAAAACAGATACATTGTGAATGTACAGAACATAACCAAAACTCATTATATCGTGTTGAATCATGATCTTTCTACTCAAATCTAACAAGAATAAGCAATATTTTGTCGAAAAAATGCTTCTGAATGGACAAGAGAGGTAAATCAGCTTTCCCATGCCTAAATCACGCTGAAACTGCCCCAAACGCCTTTTCTCGCCTTGAAAAGCCCAAAAAGACACAGAAAACAGATACATTGTGAATCTACAGAACATAACCAAAACTCATTATATCGTGTTGAAACATCATGTTTCGACTCAATTCTAACAAGAATAAGCAATATTTTGTGGAAAAAATGCTTTTGAATGAAGACTGGAGGTAAATCAGCTTTCCCATGCGTAAATCATGCTGAAACTGCCCCAAACGCCTTTTCTCGCCTTGAAAAGCCCAAAAAGACACAGAAAACAGATACATTGTGAATCTACAGAACATAACCAAAACTCATTATATCGTGTTGAAACATCATGTTTCGACTCAATTCTAACAAGAATAAGCAATATTTTGAAGAAAAAATGCTTCTGAATGGACAAGAGAGGTAAATCAGCTTTCCCATGCCTAAATCATGCTGAAACTGCCCCAAACGCCTTTTCTCGCCTTGAAAAGCCCAAAAAGACACAGAAAACAGATACATTGTGAATCCACAGAACATAACCAAAACTCATTATATCGTGTTGAAACATCATGTTTCGACTCAATTCTAACAAGAATAAGCAATATTTTGTTGAAAAACTGCTTTCAAATTGAAGAAAAAAGTTAAATCAGCTTTCCCATGCGTAAATCATGCTGAAACTGCCCCAAACGCCTTTTCTCGCCTTGAAAAGCCCAAAAAGACACAGAAAACAGATACATTGTGAATCTACAGAACATAACCAAAACTCATTATATCGTGTTGAAACATCATGTTTCGACTCAATTCTAACAATAATAAGCAATATTTTGTGGAAAAATTGCTTTTTAATGAAGACTAGAGGTAAATCAGCTTTCCCATGCCTAAATCATGCTGAAACTGCCCCAAACGCCTTTTCTCGCCTTGAAAAGCCCAAAAAGACACAGAAAACAGATACATTGTGAATCTACAGAACATAACCAAAACTCATTATATCGTGTTGAAACATCATGTTTCGACTCAATTCTAACAAGAATAAGCAATATTTTGTGGAAAAAATGCTTCTGAACTGACAAGACAGGTAAATCAGCTTTCCCATGCGTAAATCATGCTGAAACTGCCCCAAACGCCCTTTCTCGCCTTGAAAAGCCCAAAAAGACACAGAAAACAGATACATTGTGAATCTACAGAACATAACCAAAACTCATTATATCGTGTTGAAACATCATGTTTCGACTCAATTCTAACAAGAATAAGCAATATTTTGTGGAAAAATTGCTTTTGAATGAAGAAAACAGGTAAATCAGCTTTCCCATGCGTAAATCATGCTGAAACTGCCCCAAACGCATTTTCTCGCCTTGAAAAGCCCAAAGACACACAGAAAACAGATACATTGTGAATCTACAGAACATAACCAAAACTCATTATATCGTGTTGAAACATCATGTTTCGACTCAATTCTAACAAGAATAAGCAATATTTTGTGGAAAAAATGCTTCTGAATGGACAAGAGAGGTAAATCAGCTTTCCCATGCCTAAATCATGCTGAAACTGCCCCAAACGCCTTTTCTCGCCTTGAAAAGCCCAAAAAGACACAGAAAACAGATACATTGTGAATCTACAGAACATAACCAAAACTCATTATATCGTGTTGAAACATCATGTTTCGACTCAATTCTAACAAGAATAAGCAATATTTTGTGGAAAAATTGCTTTTGAATGAAGACTAGAGGTAAATCAGCTTTCCCATGCGTAAATCATGCTGAAACTGCCCCAAACGCCTTTTCTCGCCTTGAAAAGCCCAAAAAGACACAGAAAACAGATACATTGTGAATCTACAGAACATAACCAAAACTCATTATATCGTGTTGAAACATCATGTTTCGACTCAATTCTAACAAGAATAAGCAATATTTTGTGGAAAAAATGCTTTTGAATGAAGACTAGAGGTAAATCAGCTTTCCCATGCGTAAATCATGCTGAAACTGCCCCAAACGCCTTTTCTCGCCTTGAAAAGCCCAAAAAGACACAGAAAACAGATACATTGTGAATCTACAGAACATAACCAAAACTCATTATATCGTGTTGAAACATCATGTTCCGACTCAATTCTAACAAGAATAAGCAATGATTTTGCTAAGAAAAATTGTGTCAGTTCTGAATGGCAAGAGCTCAGTGAACATTATCACAACATCAACTGATTTGCTAAATGCCCCAAACGGTTTATTCCCAAAGCTCAGAAAACAGATACATTATCACAGAACATCAAATATTGAAGCCTTTGCATAGATTACATGAATCCAGATATTGCTTCATTCAACACTTTCCCATGCGTAAATCATGCTGAAACTGAGCCTGAAAAGCCCAAAAAGACACAGAAAACAGATACATTGTGAATCTACAGAACATAACCAAAACTCATTATATCGTGTTGAAACATCATGTTTCGACTCAATTCTAACAAGAATAAGCAATATTTTGTGGAAAAAATGCTTCAATGAAGGCAGGTAAATCAGCTTTCCCATGCGTAAATCATGCTGAAACTGCCCCAAACGCCTTTTCTCGCCTTGAAAAGCCCAAAAAGACACAGAAAACAGATACATTGTGAATTACAGAACATTCCAAAACTCATTATATCGTGTTGAAACATCATGTTTCGACTCAATTCTAACAAGAATAAGCAATATTTTGTGGAAAAAATGCTTCAACTTGAATGGACAAGAGAGGTAAATCAGCTTTCCCATGCGTAAATCATGCTGAAACTGCCCCAAACGCCTTTTCTCGCCTTGAAAAGCCCAAAAGACACAGAAAACAGATACATTGTGAATCTACAGAACATAACCAAAACTCATTATATCGTGTTGAAACATCATGTTTCGACTCAATTCTAACAAGAATAAGCAATATTTTGTGGAAAAAATGCTTCAAATTGAAGAAAACAGGTAAATCAGCTTTCCCATGCGTAAATCATGCTGAAACTGCCCCAAACGCCTTTTCTCGCCTTGAAAAGCCCAAAAAGACACAGAAAACAGATACATTGTGAATCTACAGAACATAACCAAAACTCATTATATCGTGTTGAAACATCATGTTTCGACTCAATTGTACCAAGAATAAGCAATATTTTGTGGAAAAATGCTTCTGAATGGACAAGAGAGGTAAATCAGCTTTCCCATGCGTAAATCATGCTGAAACTGCCCCAAACGCCTTTTCTCGCCTTGAAAAGCCCAAAAAGACACAGAAAACAGATACATTGTGAATCTACAGAACATAACCAAAACTCATTATATCGTGTTGAAACATCATGTTTCGACTCAATTCTAACAAGAATAAGCAATATTTTGTGGAAAAAATGCTTCTGAATGGACAAGAGAGGTAAATCAGCTTTCCCATGCGTAAATCATGCTGAAACTGCCCCAAACGCCTTTTCTCGCCTTGAAAAGCCCAAACAGACACAGAAAACAGATACATTGTGAATCTACAGAACATAACCAAAACTCATTATATCGTGTTGAAACATCATGTTTCGACTCAATTCTAACAAGAATAAGCAATATTTTGTGGAAAAAATGCTTTTGAATGAAGACTAGAGGTAAATCAGCTTTCCCATGCGTAAATCATGCTGAAACTACCCCAAACGTCTTTTCTCGCCTTGAAAAGCCCAAACAGACCAAGAAAACAGATACTTTGTGAATCTACAGAACATAACCAAAACTCATTATATTGGGTTGAAACATCATGTTTCAACTCAATTCTAACAAGAATAAGCAATATTTTGTGGAAAAAATGCTTTTGAATGAAGACTAGAGGTAAATCAGCTTTCCCATGCCTAAATCATGCTGAAACTGCCCCAAACGCCTTTTCTCGCCTTGAAAAGCCCAAAAGAAACAGAAAACAGATACATTGTGAATCTACAGAACATAACCAAAACTCATTATATCGTGTTGAAACATCATGTTTCGACTCAATTCTAACAAGAATAAGCAATATTTTGTGGAAAAAATGCTTCAAATTGAAGAAAACAGGTAAATCAGCTTTCCCATGCGTAAATCATGCTGAAACTGCCCCAAACGCCTTTTCTCGCCTTGAAAAGCCCAAAACGACACAGAAAACAGATACATTGTGAATCTACAGAACATAACCAAAACTCATTATATCGTGTTGAAACATCATGTTTCGACTCAATTCTAACAAGAATAAGCAATATTTTGAAGAAAAAATGCTTCAAATTGAGGAAGACAGGTAAATCAGCTTTCCCATGCGTAAATCATGCTGAAACTGCCCCAAACGCCTTTTTCTCGCCTTGAAAAGCCCAAAAGACACAGAAAACAGATACATTGTGAATCCACAGAACATAACCAAAACTCATTAAAACGTGTTTAAACAAGATATTGCTACTCAATAATAACAAGAATAAGCAATGTTTTGTGGAAAAATGCTTCAAAATGAAGAATACAGGCAAATCAGCTTTCCCATGCGTAAATCATGCTGAAACTGCCCCAAACGCCTTTTCTTACCTTGAAAAGCCCAAAAAGACACAGAAAACAGATACATTGTGAATCTACAGAACATAACCAAAACTCATTATATCGTGTTGAAACATCATGTTTCGACTCAATTCTAACAAGAATAAGCAAGATTTTGTGGAAAAATGCTTTTGAATCAAGACTAGAGGTAAATCAGCTTTCCCATGGGTAAATCATGCTGAAACTGCCCCAAACGCCTTTTCTCGCCTTGAAAAGCCCAAAAAGACACAGAAAACAGATACATTGTGAATCTACAGAACATAACCAAAACTCATTATATCGTGTTGAAACATCATGTTTCGACTCAATTCTAACAAGAATAAGCAATATTTTGTGGAAAAATTGCTTCAAATTGAAGAAAACAGGTAAATCAGCTTTCCCATGCGTAAATCATGCTGAAACTGCCCCAAACGCCTTTTCTCGCCTTGAAAAGCCCAAAAAGACACAGAAAACAGATACATTGTGAATCTACAGAACATAACCAAAACTCATTATATCGTGTTGAAACATCATGTTTCGACTCAATTCTAACAAGAATAAGCAATATTTTGTGGAAAAAATGCTTCTGAATGAAGACTAGAGGTAAATCAGCTTTCCCATGCGTAAATCATGCTGAAACTGCCCCAAACGCCTTTTCTCGCCTTGAAAAGCCCAAAAAGACACAGAAAACAGATACATTGTGAATCTACAGAACATAACCAAAACTCATTATATCGTGTTGAAACATCATGTTTCGACTCAATTCTAACAAGAATAAGCAATATTTTGTGGAAAAATTGCTTCTGAATGGACAAGAGAGGTAAATCAGCTTTCCCATGCGTAAATCATGCTGAAACTGCCCCAAACGCCTTTTCTCGCCTTGAAAAGCCCAAAAACACACAGAAAACAGATACATTGTGAATCTACAGAACATAACCAAAACTCATTATATCGTGTTGAAACATCATGTTTCGACTCAATTCTAACAAGAATAAGCAATATTTTGAAGAAAAAATGCTTCTGAATGGACAAGAGAGGTAAATCAGCTTTCCCATGCGTAAATCATGCTGAAACTGCCCCAAACGCCTTTTCTCGCCTTGAAAAGCCCAAAAAGACACAGAAAACAGATACATTGTGAATCTACAGAACATAACCAAAACTCATTATATCGTGTTGTAACATAATGTACAGACTAAATTCTAAAAAGAATAAGCAATATTTTGTGGAAGAAAAATGCTTCTGAAGAAAACAGGTAAATCAGCTTTCCCATGCGTAAATCATGCTGAAACTGCCCCAAACGCCTTTTCTCGCCTTGAAAAGCCCAAAAAGACACAGAAAAGAGATACATTGTGAATGTACAGAACATAACCAAAACTCATTATATCGTGTTGAATCATGATCTTTCTACTCAATTCTAACAAGAATAAGCAATATTTTGTGGAAAAAATGCTTCAAATTGAAGGAAACAGTTAAATCAGCTTTCCCATGCGTAAATCATGCTGAAACTGCCCCAAACGCCTTTTCTCGCCTTGAAAAGCCCAAAAAGACACAGAAAACAGATACATTGTGAATCCACAGAACATAACCAAAACTCATTATATCGTGTTGAAACATCATGTTTCGACTCAATTCTAACAAGAATAAGCAATATTTTGTGGAAAAAATGCTTCAAATTGAAGAAAACAGGTAAATCAGCTTTCCCATGCGTAAATCATGCTGAAACTGCCCCAAACGCTTTTTCTCGCCTTGAAAAGCCCAAAAAGACACAGAAAACAGATACATTGTGAATCTACAGAACATAACCAAAACTCATTATATCGTGTTGAAACATCATGTTTCGACTCAATTCTAACAAGAATAAGCAATATTTTGTGGAAAAATTGCTTCAAATTGAAGAAAACAGGTAAATCAGCTTTCCCATGCGTAAATCATGCTGAAACTGCCCCAAACGCCTTTTCTCGCCTTGAAAAGCCCAAAAAGACACAGAAAACAGATACATTGTGAATCTACAGAACATAACCAAAACTCATTATATCGTGTTGAAACATCATGTTTCGACTCAATTCTAACAAGAATAAGCAATATTTTGTGGAAAAAATGCTTTTGAATGAAGACTAGAGGTAAATCAGCTTTCCCATGCGTAAATCATGCTGAAACTGCCCCAAACGCCTTTTCTCGCCTTGAAAAGCCCAAAAAGACACAGAAAACAGATACATTGTGAATCTACAGAACATAACCAAAACTCATTATATCGTGTTGAATCATGTTCTTTCTACTCAAATCTAACAAGAATAAGCAATATTTTGTGGAAAAATTGCTTTTGAATGAAGAAAACAGGTAAATCAGCTTTCCCATGCCTAAATCATGCTGAAACTGCCCCAAACGCCTTTTCTCGCCTTGAAAAGCCCAAAAAGACACAGAAAACAGATACATTGTGAATCTACAGAACATAACCAAAACTCATTATATCGTGTTGAAACATCATGTTTCGACTCAATTCTAACAAGAATAAGCAATATTTTGTGGAAAAATTGCTTTTGAATGAAGACTAGAGGTAAATCAGCTTTCCCATGCGTAAATCATGCTGGAATTGCCGCAAACGCCTTCTCTCGTCTTGAAAAGCCCAAAAAGACACAGAAAACAGATACATTGTGAATCTACAGAACATAACCAAAACTCATTATATCGTGTTGAAACATCATTTTTCGACTCAATTCCAACAAGAATAAGCAATATTTTGTGGAAAAATTGCTTTTGAATGAAGACTAGAGGTAAATCAGCTTTCCCATGCGTAAATCATGCTGGAATTGCCGCAAACGCCTTCTCTCGTCTTGAAAAGCCCAAAAAGACACAGAAAACAGATACTTTGTGAATCTACAGAACATAATCAAAACTCATTATATCGTGTTGAAACATCATGTTTCGACTCAATTCTAACGAGAATAAGCAATATTTTGTGGAAAAATTGCTTCAAACTGAAGAAAACAGATAAATCAGCTTTCCTGTGCTTAAATCATCCTGAAATGCCCCAAACGCCTTTTCTCGCCTTGAAAAGCCTAAAAAGACACAGAAAACAGATACATTGTGAATCTACAAAACATAACCAAAACTCATTATATCGTGTTGAAACATTATGTTCCGACTCAATTCTGACAAGAATAAGCAATATTTTGGAGAAAAAAATGCTTCTGAATGGACAAGACAGGTAAATCAGCTTTCCCATGCGTAAATCATGCTGAAACTGCCCCAAACGCCTTTTCTCGCCTTGAAAAGCCCAAAAAGACACAGAAAACAGATACTTTGTGAATCTACAGAACATAATCAAAACTCATTATATCGTGTTGAAACATTATGTTTCGACTCAATTCAAACAAGAATAAGCAAAATTTTGTGGAAAAAAATGCTTTTCAATGAAGACTAGAGGTAAATCAGCTTTCCCATGCGTAAATCATGCTGAAACTGTCCCAAACGCCTTTTCTCGCCTTGAAAAGCCCAAAAAGACACAGAAAACAGATACATTGTGAATCTACAGAACATAAACAAAACTCATTATATTGTGTTGAATCATGATCTTTCTACTTAAATCTACCAAGAATAAGCAATATTTTGTCGAAAAATGCTTCTGAATGGACAAGAGAGGTAAATCAGCTTTCCCATGCCTAAATCATGCTGAAACTGCCCCAAACGCCTTTTCTCGCCTTGAAAAGCCTAAAAAGACACAGAAAACAGATACATTTTGAATCTACAGAACATAACCAAAACTCATTATATCGTGTGGAAACATCATGTTCCGACTCAATTCTGACAAGAATAAGCAATATTTTGTGGAAAACTTGCTTCAAATTGAAGAAAACAGGTAAATCAGCTTTCCCATGCATGAATCATGCTGAAACTGCCCCAAACGCCTTTTCTCGCATTGAAAAGCCCAAAAAGACACAGAAAACAGATACACTGTGAATCTACAGAACATAACCAAAACTCATTATATCGTGTTGAAACATTATGTTTCGACTCAATTCAAACAAGAATAAGCAAAATTTTGTGGAAAAAATGCTTTTGAATGAAGACTAGAGGTAAATCAGCTTTCCCATGCGTAAATCATGCTGAAACTGTCCCAAACGCCTTTTCTCGCATTGAAAAGCCCCAAAACACACAGAAAACAGATACATTGTGAATGTACAGAACATAACCAAAACTCATTATATCGTGTTGAATCATGATCTTTCTACTCAAATCTAACAAGAATAAGCAATATTTTGTCGAAAAAATGCTTCTGAATGGACAAGAGAGGTAAATCAGCTTTCCCATGCCTAAATCACGCTGAAACTGCCCCAAACGCCTTTTCTCGCCTTGAAAAGCCCAAAAAGACACAGAAAACAGATACATTGTGAATCTACAGAACATAACCAAAACTCATTGTATAGTGTTGAAACATCATGTTTCGACTCAATTCTAACAAGAATAAGCAATATTTTGTGGAAAAATTGCTTTTGAATGAAGACTAGAGGTAAATCAGCTTTCCCATGCGTAAATCATGCTGGAATTGCCGCAAACGCCTTCTCTCGTCTTGAAAAGCCCAAAAAGACACAGAAAACAGATACTTTGTGAATCTACAGAACATAACCAAAACTCATTATATCGTGTTGAAACGTCATGTTTCGACTCAATTCAAACAAGAATAAGCAAAATTTTGTGGAAAAATGCTTTTGAATGAAGACTAGAGGTAAATCAGCTTTCCCTTGCGTAAATCATGCTGAAACTGCCCCAAACGCCTTTTCTCGCCTTGAAAAGCCCAAAAAGACACAGAAAACAGATACATTGTGAATCTACAGAACATAACCAAAACTCATTATATCGTGTTGAAACATCATTTTTCGACTCAATTCCAACAAGAATAAGCAATATTTTGTGGAAAAATTGCTTTTGAATGAAGACTAGAGGTAAATCAGCTTTCCCATGCGTAAATCATGCTGGAATTGCCGCAAACGCCTTCTCTCGTCTTGAAAAGCCCAAAAAGACACAGAAAACAGATACTTTGTGAATCTACAGAACATAATCAAAACTCATTATATCGTGTTGAAACATCATGTTTCGACTCAATTCTAACGAGAATAAGCAATATTTTGTGGAAAAATTGCTTCAAACTGAAGAAAACAGATAAATCAGCTTTCCTGTGCTTAAATCATCCTGAAATGCCCCAAACGCCTTTTCTCGCCTTGAAAAGCCTAAAAAGACACAGAAAACAGATACATTGTGAATCTACAAAACATAACCAAAACTCATTATATCGTGTTGAAACATTATGTTCCGACTCAATTCTGACAAGAATAAGCAATATTTTGGAGAAAAAATGCTTCTGAATGGACAAGACAGGTAAATCAGCTTTCCCATGCGTAAATCATGCTGAAACTGCCCCAAACGCCTTTTCTCGCCTTGAAAAGCCCAAAAAGACACAGAAAACAGATACTTTGTGAATCTACAGAACATAATCAAAACTCATTATATCGTGTTGAAACATTATGTTTCGACTCAATTCAAACAAGAATAAGCAAAATTTTGTGGAAAAAAATGCTTTTCAATGAAGACTAGAGGTAAATCAGCTTTCCCATGCGTAAATCATGCTGAAACTGTCCCAAACGCCTTTTCTGGCATTGAAAAGCCCCAAAACACACAGAAAACAGATACATTGTGAATGTACAGAACATAACCAAAACTCATTATATCGTGTTGAATCATGATCTTTCTACTCAAATCTAACAAGAATAAGCAATATTTTGTCGAAAAAATGCTTCTGAATGGACAAGAGAGGTAAATCAGCTTTCCCATGCCTAAATCACGCTGAAACTGCCCCAAACGCCTTTTCTCGCCTTGAAAAGCCCAAAAAGACACAGAAAACAGATACATTGTGAATCTACAGAACATAACCAAAACTCATTATATAGTGTTGAAACATCATGTTTCGACTCAATTCTAACAAGAATAAGCAATATTTTGTGGAAAAATTGCTTTTGAATGAAGACTAGAGGTAAATCAGCTTTCCCATGCGTAAATCATGCTGAAACTGCCCCAAACGCCTTTTCTCGCCTTGAAAAGCCCAAAAAGACACAGAAAACAGATACTTTGTGAATCTACAGAACATAACCAAAACTCATTATAACGTGTTGAAACATCATGTTCCGACTCAATTCTAACAAGAATAAGCAATATTTTGTGGAAAAAATGCTTTTGAATGAAGACTAGAGGTAAATCAGCTTTCCCATGCGTAAATCATGCTGAAACTGCCCCAAACGCCTTTTCTTTCCTTAAAAAGCCCGAAAAGACACAGAAAACAGATACATTTTTGTTTTGTGATATTTTAAAGGTTCGGGGGTGGTCGGCACGCAGTGAATACACACAAAGGTCACACACACACTGATTTGCTAGAATAATTGTGTCAGTTTATTCCCCGCAAAGCTCAGTGAACATTATCACATACATCAACTGATTTGCTAGAATAATTGTGTCGGTTTATTCCCCGCAAAGCTCAGTGAACATTATCACACACATCAAATATTGAAGCCTTTGCATAGATTACATGAATCCAGATTACATTCATTCAACACTCTTACCGTGACACTGGACTGGAGAGCCGTCAGTCCGGGCAGAGTGGGCTTCAATAGGCTGGGCGTTCGATCGCAACCGGCAGCAGACCGCTAGAACTAGGGTGTTCCCCAATCTTTATACTGTTGCCCAAACAAAGTTCACAAGCAGGCAGGGAGGGCCGGTCCCTGTCAGCGGTTGAGCCTGTGAGGAGTCCTAGGCCCTGAGCGGTCACAGTGCCCTTACTCCCAAACATTCCCTGCTACTCCCTCGATACAAGCAGTTTCAAAACAAGTTATATTCCCATAGATATTGAGTGGGCCAATTATATAAGTCCTTAACTAAGACAGTTTATGCAACATTCAAGGTCATGCCAGGACACTTTGTAATATTTCCATGTCAATTGTGAATCTACAGAACATAACCAAAACTCATTATATCGTGTTGAAACATCATGTTTCGACTCAATTCTAACAAGAATAAGGAATATTTTGTGGAAAAAATGCTTCAAATTGAGGAAAACAGGTAAATCAGCTTTCCCCTGCGTAAATCATGCTGAAACTGCCCCAAACGCCTTTTCTCGCCTTGAAGAGCCCAAAAAGACACAGAAAACATATACATTGTGGATCTACAGAACATAACCAAAACTCATTATATCGTGTTGAATCATGATCTTTCTACTCAAATCTAACAAGAATAAGCAATATTTTGTCGAAAAAATGCTTCTGAATGGACAAGAGAGGTAAATCAGCTTTCCCATGCGTAAATCATGCTGAAATTGCCCCAAACGCCTTTTCTCGCCTTGAAGAGCCCAAAAAGACACAGAAAACATATACATTGTGAATCTACAGAACATAACCAAAACTCAATATATCGTGTTGAATCATGATCTTTCTACTCAAATCTAACAAGAATAAGCAATATTTTGTCGAAAAAATGCTTCTGAATGGACAAGAGAGGTAAATCAGCTTTTCCATGTGTAAATCATGCTGAAATAGCCCCAAACGCCTTTTCTCACCTTGAAAAGCCCAAAAAGACACAGAAAACAGATACTTTGTGAATCTACAGAACATAACCAAAACTCAATATATCGTGTTGAAACATCATGTTCCGACTCAGTTCTAACAAGAATAAGCAATATTTTGTGGAAAAATGCTTTTGAATGAAGACTAGAGGTAAATCAGCTTTCCCATGTGTAAATCATGCTGAAATAGCCCCAAACGCCTTTGTCTCGCCTTGAAAAGTCCAAAAAGACACAGAAAACAGATACATTGTGAAACTACAGAACATAACCAAAACTCATTATATCGTGTTGAAACATCATGTTTCGACTCAATTCTAACAAGAATAAGCAAAATTTTGTGGAAAAATCAGCTTCCCCATGCTTAAATCATCCTGAAATGCCCCAAACGCCTTTTCTCGCCTTGAAAAGCCCCAAAAAACACAGAAAACAGATACTTTGTGAATCTACAGAACATAACCAAATCTCATTATATCGGGTTGAAACATGATCTTTCGACTCAATTCTGACAAGAATAGGCAATATTTTGTGGAAAACTTGCTTCAAATTGAAGAAAACAGGTAAATCACCTTTCCCATGCTTAAATCATCCTGAAATGCCCCAAACGCCTTTTCTCGCATTGAAAAGCCTAAAAAGACACAGAAAACAGATACATTGTGGAGCTACAGAACATAACCAAAACTCATTATATCGTGTTGAAACATCATGTTTTGACTCAATTCTAACAAGAATAAGCAATATTTTGTTGAAAAATTGCTTCAAATTGAGGAAAACAGCTAAATCAGCTTCCCCATGCTTAAATCATCCTGAAATGCCCCAAACGCCTTTTCTCGCCTTGAAAAGCCCCAAAAAAAACCAGAAAACAGATACTTTGTGAATCAACAGAACATAACCAAAACTCATTATATCGGGTTGAAACATGATCTTTCGACTCAATTCTAACAAGAATAAGCGATATTTTGTGGAAAAATGCTTTTGAATGAAGACTAGAGGTAAATCAGCTTTCCCATGCGTAAATCATGCTGAAACGGCCCCAAACGCCTTTTCTCGCCTTGAAAAGCCCAAAAAGACACAGAAAACAGATACTTTGTGAATCTACAGAACATAACCAAAACTCATTATATCGGGTTGAAACATCATGTTTTGACTCAGTTCTAACAATAATAGGCAATATTTTGTGGAAAAATGCTTTTGAATGAAGACTAGAGGTAAATCAGCTTTCCCATGCGTAAATCATGCTGAAACGGCCCCAAACGCCTTTTCTCACCTTGAAAAGCCCAAAAAGACACAGAAAACAGATACTTTGTGAATATACAGAACATAACCAAAACTCATTATATCGTGTTGAAACATCACGTTTCGACTCAATTCTAACAAGAATAAGCAATATTTTGTGGAAAAATTGCTTCAAATTGAAGAAAACAGGTAAATCAGCTTTCCCATGCGTAAATCATGCTGAAACTGCCCCAAACGCCTTTTCTCACCTTGAAAAGCCCAAAAAGACACAGAAAACAGATACATTGTGAATCTACAGAACATACCCAAAAATCATTATGTCGTTATTGAATGTTTCTACTCACATCTAACAAGAATATGCAATATTTTGTGGAAAAAATGCTTCTGAATGGAAAATAGAGGTAAATCAGCTTTCCCATGCAGAAAATGCCCTATCGCATTTTCTCGCCTTGAAAAGCCCAAAAAGACATAGAAAACAGATACATTGTGAATCTACAGAACATACCCAAAACTCAATATGTCGTGTTGAAACATGATGTTTCTACTCAAATCTAACAAGAATAAGCAATATTTTGTGGAAAAAATAAAGAATACAGGTAAATCAGCTTTTCCATACATAAATCATGCTGAAAGTGCCCCAAACGCCTTTTCTCGCCTTAAACAGCCCAAAAACACATAGAAAACAGATAAATTGTAAAACTACAGAACATAACCAAAATTTATTATGTCGTGTTGAATGTTTCTACTCACATCTAACAAGAATATGCAATATTTTGTGGAAAAAATGCTTCTGAATGGAAAATAGAGGTAAATCAGCTTTCCCATGCAGAAAATGCCCTATCGCATTTTCTCGCCTTGAAAAGCCCAAAAAGACATAGAAAACAGATACATTGTGAATCTACAGAACATACCCAAAACTCAATATGTCGTGTTGAAACATGATGTTTCTACTCAAATCTAACAAGAATAAGCAATATTTTGTGGAAAAAATAAAGAATACAGGTAAATCAGCTTTTCCATACATAAATCATGCTGAAAGTGCCCCAAACGCCTTTTCTCGCCTTAAACAGCCCAAAAACACATAGAAAACAGATAAATTGTAAAACTACAGAACATAACCAAAATTCATTATGTCGTGTTGAATGTTTCTACTCACATCTAACAAGAATAAGCATTAGCATCTAACAAGAATAGGCATGTCTTTTTGGCCTTGAAAAGCCCAAAAAGACATCGAAAACATATGCATTGTGAATCTACAGAACATACCCAAAACTCATTATATCGTGTTGAATCATGATATTTCTACTCAAATCTAACAAGAATAAGCAATATTTTGTGGAAAAAAATGCTCCAAAATGAAGAATAGAAGTAAATCAGCTTTCCCATACGTAAATCATGCTGAAAATGCCCCAAATGCCTTTTCTCGCCTTGAAAAGCCCAAAAAGACATAGAAAACAGATACATTGTGAATCTACAGAACATACGCAAAACTCATTATGTCGTGTTGAATCAGGTTTCTACTCAAATCTAACAAGAATAAGCAATATTTTGTGGAAAAAATAAAGAATCCAGGTAAATCAGCTTTCCCATGCGTAAATCATGCTGAAAATGCCCCAAACGCCTTTTCTCGCCTTGAAAAGCCCAAAAAGACATAGAAAACAGATACATTGTGAATCTACAGAACATACCCAAAACTCATTATATCGTGTTGAATCATGATGTTTCTACTCAAATCTAACAAGAATAAGCAATATTTTGTGGAAAAAAATGCTTCTAAATGAAGACTAGAGGTAAATCAGCTTTCCCATGCGTAAATCATGCTGAAAATGTCCCAAACGCCTTTTCTCACCTTTAAAAGCCCAAAAAGACATCGAAAACAGATGCATTGTGAATCTACAGAACATACCCAAAACTCATTATATCGTGTTGAATCATGATGTCTCTACTCAAATCTAACAAGAATAAGCAATATTTTGTGGAAAAAATGCTTCTGAATGGACAATAGAGGTAAATCAGCTTTCCCGTGTGTAAATCATGCTGAAAATGTCCCAAACGCCTTTTCTCGCCTTGAAAAGCCCAAAAAGACATAGAAAACAGATGCATTGCGAATCTACAGAACATACCCAAAACTCATTATATCGTGTTGAATCATGATGTTTCTACTCAAATATAACAAGAATAAGCAATATTTTGTGGAAAAAATAAAGAATACAGGTAAATCAGCTTTCCCATGCGTAAATCATGCTGAAAGTGCCCCAAAATGCCTTTTCTCGCCTTGAAAAGCCCAAAAAGACATAGAAAACAGATGCATTGTAAAACTACAGAACATAACCAAAATTCATTATGTGGTGTTGAATGTTTCTACTCACATCTAACAAGAATAAGCAATATTTTGTGGAAAAAATGCTTCTGAATGGAAAATAGAGGTAAATCAGCTTTCCCATGCTGAAAATGCCCTATCACATTTTCTCGCCTTGAAAAGCCCAAAAAGACATAGAAAACAGATACATTGTGAATCTACAGAACATACCCAAAACTCAATATGTCGTGTTGAATCATGACGTTTCTTCTCAAATCTAACAAGAATAAGCAATATTTTGTGGAAAAAATAAAGAAAACAGGTAAATCAGCTTTCCCATGCGTAAATCATGCTGAAAATGCGAGAAAAGGCGTTTGGGGCATTTTCAGCATGATTTACGCATGGGAAAGCTGATTTACCTGTATTCTTCATTTTGGAGCATTTTTTTCCACAAAATATTGCTTATTCTTGTTAGATTTGAGTAGAAACATCATGATTCAACACAATATAATGAGTTTTGGGTATGTTCTGTGGATTCACAATGTATCTGTTTTCTATGTCTTTTTGGGCTTTTCAAGGCGAAAAAAGGCGTTTGGGGCATTTTCAGATTCATTAAATAGGTATTGAATTAAAAGTTAATGGAATTATATCCTTAAACTTAAACAGCACGATCAGATAACCATCTAGTGTATATGGATTTACCTGATTGAGTGTTGTCCATAAGTAAAAATTCAAAGGTTAACAAGTAATGGTCTGATAGGAAGGAATTCTGTTGGTGGACTGATAAATGTTCTACTTCAATGCCGTAGGTCAGGACCAGGTCGAGTGTATGGTTAAAACAGTGAATTGGTTCCTGAACATTCTGACAGAAGCCAATTGAATCTAACAGCAAGATAAAAGCAGTACCAAGGCTGTCACTATCAACGTCCACACGAATATTAAAGTCACCTACAATAATGACTTTATCAGTTCTCAGGACTAAAGTTGATAAAAACTCAGAGAACTCAGATAGAAATTCAGAATATGGACCTGGAGCATGGTACACTATAACAAATAAAATAGCTTTCTCTGTTTTCCAGGTAAGGTGAGAAAGACTAAGAACTAGGCTTTCAAAAGACTTATAGTTTAATTTAGGTTTAGGATTGATCAATAGACTAGAATCAAAAATGGCTGCAACTCCTCCTCCACGGCCTGTATCTCTAGGAATGTGAGTATTAATATGACTAGGAGGAGTGGATTCATTCAGGCTGACATAATCATCTTGACACAGCCAGGAGAAGACAAAATAAATCAACCTGGTTATCTGATATTAATTCATTTACTAGTAGAGCTTTAGATGATAATGACCTGATATTTAAAAGTCCACATTAAAGTCTCCTGTCCTGATTAACTATTTCAACTATTTACCGTACTTTCCGGGCTATAAGGCGCACCTGAGTATAAGCCGCACTTTATGTCACGTTGTAACATGACATATTTACCGGTACACAGAAAGATGGTAAACAGAAAGATTATTTAAATATTTATTTACGGTACATACCTTAACTGCTTTTTCCAAACAGTACCTGAAACGCGGCTGTAACATGGCACTAAAACGGCAGTTACACGGCTGGTTAAAAAAACAGAAAAGTAATTGAAGGCTATCGTCATATTTCTCCTGCGCACTGAAACCACCAAAGTTGTTTTCTTCAATGTTGGACTTCAGCCTCAGAAAGGCTCTGTCACACACCTTCTCAGTCTCTCTCTTTCGTAGCCAGATCGCATCATACGCATTTCTTCATGTGTTATTCATGATGAGGGTGTTAAAAGTTAAGCTTAAAAATAGCATCTTCCCTGGCGCATCACGTCTTCCACCTGTCTGCCTTGCTCCTGTGCGTCCTGCATGGGCGCACCTGGCCATTAGCCCGCAAAAAATTTGAAACAGCTGCATCGTTGTATTGGCCGCAGAGTTCAAAGCATGAGAAAAAAGTAGCGGCTTATGGTCTGGAAATTACGGTAAATTATTTTGTTCAACTCCCCTTTTGTTTACTATGGATTTAACTGATTTCAGTGCTCGTCACCGTTTCTTTGGGGTTCTGGGTGGGTGACTGCTCTAATGGAAGCACAGAGAAGTGTGCTAAACTACAACTCTGTCTCCTGGTCTCAACCCTGGATCCTTTACTTAGGAAACAAACTGGTTTGTTTCATGAATATATAAAGGAATATAGTAAACAAAAATATCAGCAGAATGTGTTTTTTAAGAACCTGAAGAAGCAGGCTAGTGTTGAAAATTACAAAATGAATCCTTCACATAAAATAAGGGTTAAATCCCTTAGTGTACAGAAATATAAAGATAATCTGGCACATAAGATAAGGGTTAAATCCCTTAGTGTAAAGAAATATAAAGAGAATCTGGCACATAAGATAAGGGTTAAATCCCTTAGCGTACAGAAATATAAAGAGAATCTGGCACATAAGATAAGGGTTACGTACCTTAGCGTATTACAATATGAGCATAATTGCATAAAAAAAGACTGAAATGAGGAAAAGTAAATATCGTTTAAATAAATCTCACAGAGATAATGTAAAGGCTGCAAGTATCAGGAAATATGAAAATCCTGATCATAGGAGACGTGTTGCAGCTGATATAAAACTGAAGCGGCTTGTCAAAAAGGGGAAGTCAGATCAGTTTGAGTTTGTTAGAGAGCAGTTTTTAGATAAAGTGAAGGATGGGCCTGATTTTGTTTGTTGTGTTTGTTGTAGATTGTTATTTAAACACCAGGATCAGCATTGTAAAAAGGAGAACTATAACAGGAGTGAGACAGTAGCCTCAATAGCAATAAAGTGCATAACAGAGCAGTACCTACATAGGTGTAATGTGGACTGTGCTGTGCCATGTGTGTTGTTAGCAGTGGCGTAGCTGGGATGTATTCCACATGGGTTTTCATAAGTGTCAAAGGGGCCCGCATGTTTGGCATGCCGCATAGCACACAAGAATAGGGGACAGAAAAAAAGCCAAAAAGTGCATCAATAATGAACCATGACAGAATTGTAATAACCACCTTGTTTTATTGCCAACAAGATAAAGATAAATAATAAAAAATAAAATTACAATAAAATAACTTAAGGTGCACAGTAAACTGTAAATAAAAAAAGGAAAATACTGAATGCAACCTCTCATTACTGCCACTATTTGAAATGTGCTTTTCTTTTTTTCATTCTTGCAAATGTTTCAACAACTTTGTCCAAGTTGGTCTTCCCAGACATCTCTCTCTCACTCTTTGATGAGTTTAAGGCAGCTGAAAGTGCGCTCTGCCTGTGCACTGCTTATTGGAATGGTGAGATAGATCCTATATAATGTTCCGAGGTTAGGATAAGCTCTGTGGAAGTCATTTGCAATCATAAAGGGCAGAATCTCGGCAGTAAACAGCCCTGCTCCATCAGGGAATATGCCTTTGAAAACATCTCTAAAGGCAGACTATTCATGAGTAAGACTTTCTGCATCCTCCAGATCCTCTGAATAAAACTGTGCAAGTTCATTTATCCTCTCAAGCGACTTGGGGTCAAAAAAGTGTCTTTCATTAAGGACTTGAAATTTGGCAGCTGTGTCGCGAAGGTCTGCAAAACGTGTCACAAATTGTTGGTCAAACACATCTAAAATATAATAAAATGTCTCCACTTTAAAACGTGTCCTAATGTCAGATATAGGCTCATCTGTGGTGAGTTCATCTGCAAAACGTTTTCTTGTTCAAACTCTAACCTCCTGGAACTCAGTGGATGTGTCACATTCTTTTGCTTGTTCCTTTGAAGATGCCTCAATATTATTAAAGCCCTCTTCAGATCTTAAACCTCTCAAAGCATTGGCACAGCTGTCAGTTTGCTCAATTGCAGCATTTAAATCAATCGATTCTTTCTGAAGGTAGTTTGACAGAGAATATGTTTTTCCTAACACAGTGTTCCAGAAATTGAGCATGAACATGAACTCAAATGTGTTAAGTGTGGCTAGCAGTCCTTTCGCATCTGCAACAGCTCTTGGTTCTGAGCGTACATCATCAATAATTATTTCAAGTGCAGCTATGATCGCCGGCATATTCTGCATCAGTGAGCTGCAGTCAGTGGCGCGCTTTCGCGATGCCCACCTTGTATCACTGAGACGTTTCAATGTTAGAGCTGTATCCTGAATCAGGACCATTTTGTCCTGTTGTTCTGTCAGTATTCTGTAACGAGGCAAACTCAATGTTAAAAAGCAATACAACTGTTCAAGGGTACCAAAGAACAGTTTTCCAGCAGTGCATGATGTTGCAGAATCAAGCAGAATAAGGTTTAGATTATGGGCACAACAGTGCACATACAGAGCCTTAGAGCTACATGAGTCTTTCACTCTCTTTTGAAGGCCTGATATGTGACCAGACATAGTTTTGGCACCATCATAAGCTTGTCCTCGTATATTGGAAACGTTAAGTCCGAGCTCTTGAAGCGCTTTAATCAGTGAGTCATGGAATGATTCGGCACTTCCACTGGACAGCTCATCAAACTTAATGAACCTCTCAACACTTTTACCACTCTCATTCACATAGCGTATGGACAATGAAAACTGATCCACTCTAGAAATATCAATTGTTGAATCAACAATGACAGAGTAGAAAACAGCATCCTTAATTTCTTTTACAATCATTTGCAGTGTTTCATTGCCAAGGCATGTGATCATCTCATTTTGAGATTCTGGACTTATGTATTTATAGCCCTTGTTGAGTTCACTGATGTGGTTATCGATAATAGTGTCATATTTTGCCAATAGTTTTAACAGTTCGAGAAAGTTTCCCTCGTTAACAGTTGGAGCTCCTAGGCCAGCATATTCTCTATGTCCCCTAAAGGGAAGGCCTTGATTAGCTAGAAACAGAGTGACGCCCACTAGCCTTTTTAGTACTCTCCTGTTTTTCTCAATGGCCAGTCGTTCTGCCTGCACGAGTCCTGCAATGACAGTTCTATCCTGAGTAATGCAATATTTAGTAATGAATAAGGTCTTCTCTGCCTTGCGGTGCGCTGCTAACGCTTCATGGTGCTTTATCCTATCCATTCCTTTGTGGTATGCATCAAAGCCCTTGTTGGGGTCAGACCAAATGGTTTGGTCACCCTTCTCTGCAAAAAGCCAACAAAAACAAAACATCTTGCCTGAAAGAGGAGAATGCACCAGCCAGTGTACTGACCTTGCCACTTGTGTTTTTGTACCAGTGTATTTTGAACTTTTTGTTGCGTGAATTTGTCACAAAATCTCAAAAGTTATCTTTTAACCCAGGTTGGCATGGACCATGTTGGACAAGGGCTCTGACTTTTGCTGTGCTCAGAGTCTCATCTTTAAAGAGAAATGGATCCGAGGGATATTCTTGTCTGTAGTCCAATAGTGGCTTGTCTGTGGCTGCCTCATCCTCAGTTGCTATATCGTGCACAAAAATATGCAGAGATATATTATTTAATTGTTTGCTTTATTTTTTGCAGGTACTGTTTCAACATGTTTTTGACCCAGCAACAAAGTGTAAAAAAAAAAGAATTACCTCTTCCTGGTGGTTGTGTTTGGCATCATCCTCATCATCAGAGTCATCCGAATGAAATCCCTCTTCATCCTTGCTGACTGCCACCTCCTCTTTATCCAGTGCTGCCTCACTTTCATGCTCTCCCACAATATATCCTTAATAATAAATGTAATAATAAAGCCTATGGATTTCATTTTTATTGACAAAGAAAATTAATGATTTATAATGTATGGCTTTTCTGTCTGTGCCCTGAACAATTATCTGGACTACGCATGTGGATTATTTTATGCATGTATTTTTTGGTGGATATTTTCGTCAGAGATAATTCTGTCCACACCACAGAAGCACAGTCAAATGGTCCAGAAGAAGCAAATGCAGATTTGAAACTAAATAATAATAATAATAATAATAATAATAATAACAATAAAATAACCACGAGTTAACAAATGTATGGGAAACACTCTTAAGTGCAAACATATAGCCCGTTACATGTGGACCATTATTGTTTACAACCACTTTTTATCGGTTTAAAAATAGCCGTTAATCTCCATTTATATGGGTGAAATCACTGCGTTTGTGTGGTTGAGATGATGTAGCACCATGTCGCTGCAGTAGACAGTGCATGTTTACCTGCATGTCTACCTGCTGTAGCCGTGCTCAGACCCGCATCGTCACTGGCCTGGGCCACCACCCGGATCTTTTCCGCCCCAGTGAGGACCCCACTGGGGCGGAAAAGATCCGGAAGTTTGGCGCATTTGGCTGCCTCTTCTCTTAAATGTTTTTTTTTTCGAGCTCGAGCTCGAGCTCGAGCTTTTTCCGCTCCACTAGCGGCTTTTTCTGGCGGCATCTGTCTTTTTTTTTTATCTTTTTTCGACTCGTCTTCGGTCTGGCTCAATATGCAGCTGAGCCAATCACGTTTCCATTGGCGAATGGATCAGCTCAAATTGACAGGGGTATCCCCCCCTTAATATGCATCATAATACAGTGACCCAGTCTGATGTCACGTTACTCTGCGCTAACCTGCTGCTGGAGTGAAGGCAGCTGCTGCGCTCATTCTGCCTCGGATTTAAACAAACAAACAAACAAAAAATCCTCGGCAGTGTGGTGGTGCTACAGGACTTCACCACAAGAGGGCCCGTGGGTTTTCATAACCCCACCAACCCCACGTAAATTACGCCACTGGTTGTTAGACACAGCTCGGGGCAAACTGTGGATTTGTCACAGTTGCCATGATAAGGTTAATAGAGGTGAGATGCCACCAGAGTGTTGGTCAAACAGTCTCACAGTTGATCCTGTTCCTCCTGAATTGGCCTGTTTGAATAGTTTGGAGCAACATTTGTTGGCGTTGCACATTCCATTCATGAAGATATTAGCTTTGCCTAAAGGGGGGCAAAATGGAGTCCAAGGTCCAGTGACCTGTGTTCCAGCTAACATTGTAGAGACCAGTAACCTGTTGCTCCGTTCCAATATGGAGGGGTCTTTTTTGGCTGTGAAGTTGAAGCGCAAGTTGACATATAAAGGTCACTATGAGTATCAATTTGTTGATACTCTGCGCATTAAACAGGCTTTGCAATATTTGAAACACACTAATAGTCACTATAGTGCCATTGTGTTCAATGAAGTGTGGATAAATGATTTTTGTCAAGAACAGGAAGCTGAAGTTCCTGCTGATGACAGTCCTGCAGACAGTGCTAAAACTGATGCAGATGCAGCTGAGGATGAGCTTCTGCATGATAGACAGCAGCATGGTATGTTTCAGGATACCTGTCTCATGCCTGTTGATATTGGTCAGGAGGTGCTTGATCAGTATTTTTATGATATTTTGAATGTTGCTCCTGCAGAAGGCAATAATCCTGTGGGCTGCTTAGTGATGACACAAATGAAGCAAAGTGTTTCCCTGTGTTGTTTCCTCAGGGCAGAAACACTTATCATGAGTGTCGGCAGTATTGTTTAACTCTGTCACGATACTTTAACAATAGGATTTTACATGCAGACGGCAGGTTTGCAAGTAACGTTGAATACATATTTTTTGCTCAGTACATGTCTGAGGTTGAACAGGTCAAGTCAAGCGTATCTATAGCTTTACGTAAAGGTAAATGGGTCAAAGGTCCTACAAAGTCTCTGACAAGAGATGAGGACTCTTTGAAACAGATGCTTGAGTTTGACCATGGTTAACGCTTCCTTAAGCCTATTAGAGGCACTCCAGCATTTTGGCAGGGAGCACAGCGTGACCTTCTGGCCTGTGTGCGTCAGCTCAGTGTTCCCACCTGGTTTTGCTCCTTTAGTTCAGCAGATATACGTTGGACGAATCTGCTGTACAGTATTCTGAAGCAGGATGGTCGAACAGCCACTGTAGACGATTTACAGTGGGCTGACAGGTGTGATTTGTTGCGTCGCAATCCTGTCGCTGCAGCACGAATGTTTGATTTCAGGTGGCATTGTTTCCTCAAGGAGATGCCTTCATCTCACCCAATAGGTAGAATTAAAGATTAATTCTACCAGGTTGAGTTTCAGCAGCGAGGTTCTCCTCATGTCCATTGTTTGTTCTGGATAGAGAACGGTCCTCTGATTGATAAGAACACTGATGAAGAGGTAGTTCAGTTTATTGATAAGTATGTGACTTGTGAACTACCATCATCAGATGAGGAGTTGTTGGAGATGGTAGCATCTGTGCAGCAACACCCAAAACGACACTCAAAGACGTGTAAAAAGAAAAGCACTGTGTGTCATTTCAATTTTCCCAGGCCTGCTTCTACTAGGACATTTATTAGCCGGTGTGAACCTGTTGAGGAGGTCGCACCGTGCACATGTCCTCGTGATCCGTCAGCACCTTTAGCACCTTGTGAGTGTGACAAGCATTTAGCTGATAGCAAAAGAAAGAAGGCACAGGCCAAAGTAATTTTGACAGCTGTTAAGATGGCTTTGTCTGATGAGAACAGTTGTTATGACAGTGTAGAACAACTGTTTGATCATTTGGGGATAAATCAAGAGGCTTTTGAGGAAGCCTATAATAGCATTGTTCGGAACACTCAGGTGGTTTTGAAAAGGCAGGTTAATGAGGTGTGGATTAACCATTACAGTAAGCCTTTGTTAAAGTGCTGGAATGCCAATATGGACATCCAGTATGTTGTTGATGCATATGGCTGTGTTGTTTATATTTCCAAGGCTGAGTGGGAAATGGGGTTGTTGTTGAGCAATGCTCAGAGAGAGGCATCTAAAGAAAATAATGTTAGTGCTAAAGAGGCTCTCAAGAAGCTGGGCAGTGTTTATTTACATCATAGGGATGTGTCTGCTCAGGAGGCTGTTTACAGGCTCACTAATATGCATCTTAAAGAGTGCTCCAGGAAGGTCATGTTCATTCCCACAGGGGAAAGTACCGTCAGGATGACTTTACCTTTAAGTGTGTTAAAACAGAAGGTATCCTCTGCGTCATCACATGATCTTAGCTCTGAAGACATGTGGATGACTAGCATTGTTGACAGGTACAAGAACAGACCACATGATGATGTTTTTGATGACATGTGTCTGGCTCAGTTTGTGTCTGAGTATCGTGTGCTTACTAAAAATGAAAAATGTAGGAATCCTGTTAAGTTAAAAGGTAAGTTTGGTTTTGTTGCCAAGAGAACATGGACACAACCAGCTGTCGTGCGTTATGTTCGCTTCTCTGAGACCAAATGTCCAGAGTTGTTTCATCAGAGCATTTTGCAGTTGTTTTTACCTCATTGTGTTGATGTGCAGCTTAAACCTCCTAACTGTGTAAACTTTGAACAGTTTTACACTCACGGTTATGTGAGGTTTAGCAATGGGTCCAGGCATTCTGTTCAGTCAGTTGTTGATTTAACTAGACGTCAGTTTGAACTTGATGCTGATAAGTTAGCTCAAGCACAAGATCAAGTAGACACTGACAGTGTTTTAGAAGATGCCTGGTGTGAGCTGTGTCCAGAAGCAGAGCTGGAACGGTTAGAGTGTGTTCAGGAACGCAGTGAGAACGTACCTGACACTGATGAGCATGAAGGAAACATTCCTGATATGGCTGTTAACAGACATCAGGTTTCATGCTTGGAGAAGAGGAACAATGTCATGACCAGAAGTGAGGGCTTGACATTAATCAGATCACTGAACGGGACCCAGATGTCTATTTTCTATCGTGTCCATCAGTGGTGTTTGGATCGAGTGGCAGGGAAAAAACCAGAGCCACTTCATGTATTTATTACAGGTGGTGCAGGGACTGGGAAAAGCCATTTGATCAAGGCTATTCAGTATGAGGCTGGGGGGCTTTTGTCAACAGTCAGTCGTCATCCTGATAGCGTGTGTGTGTTGTTGACAGCTCCAACAGGCATTGCTGCATATAATTTGAATGCAGCCATGATACACAACACATTTAGCATAGGGAAGGGTGTACGCTTGGCGTACACTCCTTTGGGGGAAGAGAAGCTCAACTCTTTGAGAGCTAAGTATAGTGATCTGCAGATTATGATTATTGATGAGATCTCCATGATAGACCATAACCTCCTGGCATACATCCATGGACGATTGAGGCAGATCAAACAAACAGGTGATTTTTCACCGTTTGGTACTTGTTGTTGGAGACTTTTATCAGCTGCCTCCTGTTAAAGGGAAATCCTTGTACAATGATGACGTCACTGTGAACCTTTGGTCCAGTTTGTTTAAGGTTGTTGAGTTGACAACGATTGTAAGGCAGCAGGATAGTGTTTTTGCTGATGTGTTGAATCAGCTAAGAACTCGTACTAAAGGGACTCCAATGCTGAACTGTGATGTAGAAATATTGAGGAGTCGAGAAACAGGTGAAACCAGCTCGGCTTTACATATGTTTTCTACTAACAGTCAGGTTAATGAGCACAATGATGAGCAGCTGTTTACAGCATGTCCAGAGTACGAGACAATCCACGCCCAGGACTTTGTCAATAATAAGAGAACTGGGAAATTGGAGTTGATGCGCGGCCATCACAGTAAAACATCTAACACATGTTAAGATGAAACGCTGCTGTTGTGTAAATGCGCTCATGTTATGTTAATCAAAAATGTTGATATTGCTGACGGTTTGGTCAACGGGGTAGGTGGCACAGTAACTGATATTGTGTATCAGAGTGGTACTAAGTTTAATGATGATAAGGTTGGTGCCCAGAGGAGAAAAAACAGTCCACATACCCCAGTAGTTGTAGCTGGCTCTACAGCTATAGAACCTGAAGAAGATAGAGTCACCAGTAAAGGTGGTATGTGCCGGCAATTTCCATTGAAACTTGCCTGGGCTTGTACTGCACATAAAACACAGGGCATCACTGTAGATGAGGCAGTGGTGTCTCTTGAAAAGATATTTGCTCCTGGACAGGCCTATGTCGCTTTGAGTCGGCTTAGAACTTTGTCAGGATTGATCATCCGGGATTTTGCAGATAAGGCTATATTCTGTGATGCTAAAATTAAGGATGCACTTGAAAGCATGCCTAAATTTTTCGTTGATGATGTGGCCAGGTCTAACATGGAGTCAAATACTTTCTCTGTGTTTTTGATGAATGTGCAGGGTTTATCAAATCATGTTACAGATTTGGCATCATGTACACAGCATTTGCAGCTTAACTGTATTGCTCTTACAAAGACATGGTTGCCTGCAAATTCTTCCTTTGTATCAATCCAGATTGATGGTTATAGTTTTCACAGCCGTCCCCGAAGTTTGTCGTATGACAGCAGTCATCCAGCACTGGTTGAACTACAGAGCCAGCAACATGGTGGTGTTGTTTTGTATTGTAGTGATGGTTTAGTGTGGGATGTCATTCAGGCACCAAATGTGAATTTAGAGTGTTTGGTTTGTGCCTGTGACAGTTATGATGTGCTGTTAGTGGTTATTTATAGACCACCATCCTATCCTTTGACTTTGTTCAAGGATATTTTTTTTTTAAGTTGCTTGGCTGGTTGGATTCCTTCGAATAGTTGCTGTGATGGGGGATTTTAATGATAATGTTTTATCGTCTTCATCCATTTGTAAATGTATCATCGAGGAGGGGTTTGTGCAACTTGTGACACAACCCACCACAGAGAGAGGCATACGTACTGACCATGTCTATGTCAAAACATTGGTTTATGATGTACAGTCAGAAGTGTTGCCTATTTATTTTAGTGATCATGAAGGCATTGTGTGCAGTTTTAAACTGATCGATGTTAATACCTAGATAGCAGTTATAAATGTGTAGTGTTGTGTGTGTGTGTGTGTGTGTGTGTATATGTATGTAATATAGTTTTCTATAGTATTACAAAGTGGTTATTCATGATTTGTTACCTGTGTAGCATAAATAGTGTAGAGCAGATTAGTCAATCATTAATTAACATCAAATTATGTATTTATAAACAATATCTTTAAGTTATTGATCATAAACCAAAAATTTCCTTTGATAGTAGAAATTATCAGGGCGCCACCCAGTTTTGCTAAAACAGGGAAAACTTGTGAATTTGACATTAATTAATAGAGTCTCTTAATCTCAGGGTGCTACGGAGTTCTTGACCTAGTGTATAGTGATTTAATTGCTTTATTTACACACACAAATCAAATAACAAAGTTCTTATAAATAAGATGTTTATTTGACAGACTACTACTGTAACAGAAAATAACTAATAATAAATGATTAGTGATTGATGATTAGTTTGACGAACTAAATGACCAGGTTACTAACAGAAATAATAAAATAGAAAATAAAAAAAATAGAATAAAGGAAGATTGATGGAAGATACATGGCTTTGATTCACTGTGACAAAAATGGAATGAATGATTAAACAAAGGCAAAGTTCAAAGGATGAATATCTGATTAATTAATTCAATGTGACCAGTTAAATTCAGTGGTGGTTATCTAGACCAAATTAAGTATTAGGCTGTTACCAAAATTTGGTTTAGGTTTGGTGTACCGTTCAACAGTTGAGAGTTTGAGAGGCATCAGAGAAGACTGTGAGTAATTTACTATTCAGAATTGGTTTAGCGTTTTACTGATATCTTAATAAATATTATTAAATTTGCTGGATTAAGCCCTAAATTCAGGCCATTTAATTTAGCATCTAATCATCAAACCCTTTAATATCTGTAAGATGTATATGCAGTATATCACCGTTCCTGGATGGATGGGAGTGAGGAGTGGCTGCAGGTTCTGTCTGGATCTGCTAGATCTCGCAGGCCACTTCGGCTTGAACTTCACCAGTGGCTCTTTCGGGCATCGGTGGACATCTGTGGACAGCTCTGGTCATCTCTGGGGAGTTCTGGAAACCTTTGGTCATCTCTGGACAGTTCTGGACAGCTCTGGACATCTTTGGTCGTCTCTGGACATCTCTGGTTGACATGGCTCCATCTCAGTCTCTCTCTGTCTGTCTCTCGTCTTCACAGCATAGTCTCTGTGCCCTTGCTTCAATTCTTCCCCCCCTCTTTGTTGGTGGGGGAGGTTGGCTGGATTCACACCAACTGACTGACAGTCTTTTCTTCTTTTAAGTTTCTTCATGACGGCTGGAGTCATTTTCTGCAGCCTTTGTCTGAGCAGAGGAGCTGGCTCACATTTTCAGGGCAAAAGAGTGGACAGAGGAGACAAAATGGTCTTGAGGCAGGATGCAGAGTTGGAAGGTTCTGGATAGGCTGTTCTTCATGCCATGAGGTGCTGGGTCCTGAGGAGGCCATTCAGAGGCAACATTCAGAGTCTTTCATTCATATCTGGAGCAGGTTGAAGATTCTGGAGAGGTTGCTCTTCATGCCATGAGGCGCTGAGCCTGCGGTGGGACAGCATGTCTCTGTCTCTGGGTCATCATTGTTTTCCTCCCCCTCCCAGCATGTGGGAGAGGGAGAACAGAGATGCAGTGGAGAGGATGAAGACGCGAGCTTGACTAACTGAAGGGCTGAAGAAGAGATGAGAGTGCGCTCAGACCAGCTGAGGCTTTTTAAGTTGAAGGTCCAGTGGGGGTGTGACCACTGGTCCCTCCCCATCCACCAAGTTAACTGAGTTGATATTCTTTTAACTTATTTAATGTTAATACTGCTGTGTTTTACTTCATTGAAGTTTCTCTATGTGAAAGCGCCCTCTCTCAACTGCAAATCAACACCAAACACCCTACAGTAGGAAACCACAGAACAAAACTTGACCAATTGAATCGAAATTAATCAACAAATTAAACACACAGATGAACCATATCAGAGCATGTAGGAAGATGTACTACAACAGGCAGATCTATGTATGATTGTGTCTGTAGAGTTAATCCACAACCAATCCCACATGTCACATTTAGTCCTTATCAGAAGGAGGAAAAGGAAGAGGATCTATGTGGAGACTGATGTTTGACATTGTAGCAGTGATACTTATATGACAGAAGCTGAGGAATGAAAGCATAGTTAACCATTAAAATCTTCATGTAATGTTCTGTTCCAGGCAGGGAGAAAGGAAGAGGCCACATTAAGCTTTGGATGTGTCTGGCAGGATTAAATCAGCAATGTGGGCAATAAAACTCCTCCTCCTGGTGTATGTCCTGGAGTTCCTTGAGTCAGAGAGGAGGAACTGGTCTTATCTGTTCATTTTGCCAGTCATAAAACTTAAGCCTTTAGCACTTAGGTGCCACATAGTGTCAGATGGATTTCCTAGGGAAATACTCAGAAATGAGAGGAGTTAAGTTTATTATTTAATGCTCATTGATATGCTACACCTGTTTTGGTGTTTTTTTGTGCTTGTGTTCCCTGGCTGGCTCTCTGTCTGTTCTGTGTTTCAGGTGGTTCATTGACAGCAGAACTCCAGCCACCCATTCTCTCTCTGGAGTTTGTTTTGAGTGAAATGTTATTAATGTTGACAATAAACATTGTAAAAATGTCAAAAAAAGGAGTTAATATTGTACTATGAATATTATGTTTAGCATCATCTTAAAAGTCATATCATATTAAAAGGTAGTCTTGCCTCACTATTGTTGTTTAATGCTTGCTTTGTGTAAGAACTGTTGGGGGTTTCTAAGATAGTTGAAAATAAATGTTTTATTATAAAACAAAATACAGTGTTGACATTTTATTTGACATTTGTGTCGGTTTGCACCATGTCTTAAAGGTATTAGACTAATTATGATTGTCAAAATGAGCTCAGCTATTTCTACTGAAATGCATTACAACAACTACAAGCATTACACTTTAATGTTTCAATGAGTTAATTATTGATCCACAGTGTACATATATGCACAAGGGGACAAAAGACAAATGTCCTGTTTGTAATCATCAAAGACACACCATGTAAAATCATGAAAGAAATTTAATATTCAAAATGTTTGCAACAAAGCATCAAGACCTGAAGTACCAAACCAAGTGAGAAGAGGAAGGACTTGCTGTGAGTAATGAATAAAAAACTGAAACAAAGTTGACATTTGTCCATTAAGTAGCAGTGTGACTTTTTCCCAGATAAAGTTTTTAAATTCATATCATGGTTATGCAGTCATGTCCAGTGTAAAATTGTTGTCAAACATGCAAGATGAAAAAACAACAAAGATAATCTTTAATGATCACAGTACAATCTTACCTAATACAACACAGCTAATGACATTTAAATATTTCTGTGTAGCAAAATTATACAAGAAAATAATTCAAATCAAAAGCTGGTTTACTTTCTTTTTCAGTCTAGTGTGACCTGTTTGAGTATGAGAATAATTAGTAAAGACTTATTCCCTGTTATCATTGTTATCTTTTGATGAACCTGTGGAAAAGCCACATTTGAGTGTGTACATGTCTTCTGGGGCGTTTCCTTATCATGAAAGTACTAGTAGGTAATGAAGAACAAATGAAGCTTCATGAAGCACTTGCAATATTTTTGACTCGTCTAGATGGTGCTCTTGGCTTAAAGAAACAGGCTAGTATATTTGAATTTCCATTACACTAGCACTTCCATTACAATATCACAAGTGCTACATGAAGCGTCATTTGTTCACCACTACAAGTAGGGCATGTATTATAGAGTTTATATTCACTGAATTAATGTTTGTCATTGTGAAGAATCAAAATTGCTGGGGCACCACACTCAGTAAACAGATGAGAGATATCATAGAATATGCAAGAATGTTATCAAATCTCTGAAGTGAGAACCTGCTAAGAGCAATAGAAATGCAATGTTTCATTCACCCAGTAGAGTTTAACACTAGTAGTGTTGAGTTTAACCAGAGAAATGTGCATGTAGATCATGGATCAGCGATACCATGATCACAGGAAAAATTATTGCAAATGTCGGCAATCCTCGATAAAGTCATTCATCCACCTGGGGGCAGTAACAGACAAGGAATGGTGCATTCAGGGGCAACCCCTCATCACACATGTAAAGTTTCAAGAACAAGTGAGTGAAGGGGTTATGAGTAGTTGAAGTTTCATCCACGCGAATGTGGTTTAGCGTTAGCCTAGCATTAGCTTAGCATTAATGAGCATTAGCCTAGCAATAGCTTAGCATCAATGAACACTAGTCTGGCACTATCTTAGCATTACTCAGCATTAGATTAACATTATCTTGGCATTAGCTTAGCATCACCATAGTATTAGCTTAGCATCAGGCTAAGATTAGCTGAGCATTACTTAGCATTAGCTTAGCATCGCTGGCTTTAGCTTAGCATTACTTTAACATTAGCTTAGCACTAATTTAATATTAGCTTAGTATTAGCTTAGCACTAGTTTAACAATACCTTAGCACTAGCTTAGCATTAGCTTAGTATCAGCCTAACATTCCTTAGCATTAGATTAGTACCAGTTTAACATTAGCTTAGCATTGTCCTTGCTATATCTTAATATTAGCTTAATATTACTCAGCATTAGCTTAGAACTAGTTTATTAGGGTGGCAGTAGCTCAGTCTGTTGTGACTTGGGCTGGGAATCGGAGGGTCGCCAGTTCAAGTCCAGGTCGGACCATGTGTGGAGAGTGGACTGGTAGCTGGAGAGGTGCCCGTTCTTCCTCCTGGGCACTGCCGAGGTGCCCTTGAGCAATCGAACCCCCAACTGCTCAGGGCACCTGGATATGGGGCAGCCCCCTCACTCTGACACCTCTCCTCTAGTCCATGTGCATGTGTGTTTCATAACTTGTGTGTAATGTGCAACTGAAAATAAAAAATGCTAACAGAGTGTAAATTGAAATTTCCCTTATTGAGGGACTAATAAAGGAATTCTTCTTCTTCTTAGTTTAGCATTAAGTAGCATTAGCCTAGTATTGGCTTAGTATTAAATAGTATTATCCTAGATTAGTCCAGCAACCAGGGCTGTACAGTGCGGCATATGTCGCAAAACATGCCTGTGCTAAGAATTAATCTGCCCTGTAGCATGGGTGCTATGGGCAGATTTAATCACAAAAAAATCTTGTTGGGGGGAAAAAAAATCCTTCTACGTAAAAAACCAAAGTAGAATGAAGGTACTACAACTATCCTTCCTGGTAGTTGTAGTCAACTGTGGTCAATGATTAACGGTATGTCTTATCTATTGAACGCCAATTTCCACAATTCCTCACGGTCGCAGCTTTTACTCACGCTCTGTCCCATGCGGCTGGGTTGGCACATAGTGGCTAATGCTAACGTTACTCCCACAAGTCAACAACACGAAGAGATTTTTCCAACCTGGCCGCGTTGAGAACATGAAACGAACTAGACCCCAGGCACCCCGGACAGCACAGACAATGACGTAAATTAAGTTAACGAGGACCGACCGAAAACGCACCACTGACAAAAGTGAAAGCTAAAACATACATCTACAACACCGAGTGGGAGCAGGAGTTTGTCTGGCTCAAGTTCCATGCCACAAAGCTCCTTTAGTCAGACAACACTGCTTAAATTAAGAAAGGATAATCTCTTTGTTAACGGCAACCACATACTAAAGAAAGACAACGTGCAAAAATACAACGTATCCCACCGTCACAGTAAGTTAAACTAGGGCTGTGCACTTAATCGAATTTTGATCACAGCTTCGATTTTGTTGTCAAACAATCTCCAAACTTATATAATTGAGTTGAAATGATTTATTGGGTGTCGTAGTTTTATTAATAGGACCTTTATTTTGAAGCTTAACGATGCGGTACAGTGGAAACAGGACGTAGAGAATGTAAATATAACGGCATGGTTGCTACTTACGTTACGTGTTCTGGTGTGCTTTTCGGTTCACACTATCCCTTCAGAAAGCAATGTTGTATAACGTTGTGTGCTAATATGTTGTACGTGTGACGTTTGATAACTTTTGACAATGTTTGATGGGGAGACATGATTGCATTAGCAGAGCTAAGATCGCTGGTCGTACGTTAGCTTGGTTGCAAAATATAGATCATAGTCACATGGGATGCGATTTTATGCCGCCTTTCTTTTTCTTGGTTTATCCAGTCTCACTCAAACTCACTGTTGTCAACCTGTGGAAGTTAATAAAGGAGCAAAGACATTCATCCTTCCTGGGTCATAAAAAGGAGTTTGGCTGACTGTTTAATCATTGTTAACCCTAGCACAGCATAACACATTAAGAGGATAGTACACAGCTGTAAGATACATACTTGTAGCCTATATTTATGTTTTGCGTAAAGAATCAATAACAAAGTGTTATTTTTTTGAGAGAGAGAAATGCTGAATAAATGCATCATAATTCAAAAGTAATCGTTTGAATAATTGTGATTTCAATCCTTAGCAGCCCTAAGTTAAACGTATTATAGGCAGCTATATTCTGTCTGTCTCTCTGTGTGTGTGTGTGTGTGTGTGTGTGTCTGTCTGTCTGTCTGTGAAATGAAAATGAATGTGGCCTACTGTGTGGAGAAAGCAGACAGTCTTTAGACTGGCAGTGTTTTATGTATAAATGTGTGTCACGCCTGTTATCTAAAAATGAGTCTGAAGTGTGATAAAGATTCTTCTTCTGTCTCTGAAAACATTTCGAGTTATTATTCCACAACTGCATTACATTATGTATATATGAATTAAACTTGATCTTCCTGTGTAAGTGATGAGCTGCATTAATTGTCCTCTGTAGAGGTGACAGGCATTTTTAGGGTGTGCTACAACTCTCTGGTCCTGTGCTAAAAAACTGTCAGCCTCTGTAGCACTAGTGCTATGTGCTGAAAAAGTTAACGTTCAGCCCTGGCAACTCATCCTTTTAATAATATTCTGTCATAAGTACTACACAAGCACAAAATGTCCGACTTCTTGTTTGGAATAGACAATTGGTGCAAGAGACTTTATTGTGTCTGGTCAAGATACATATGTGTACCAATTGTCATGGTCCAACTCCATAAAAACCACGATGGGGAGGTGTTTTTGAAAATTTCAAGGGGCAGCTATGGAGCCATTTTGCCCCACCCGTGGGTGTGGCTCCCATCAGATGTTAGAGGTTGCCAACCTTGACCTGTGTATCAACTTTCATGATGATATGAGTTTATTAAAGCCATCAAAAAGCCAAAGAACTGGTTACTATCACCAGGGTGCACCATACACAAGCACAACAAACTTTTCGTTGGAAGCGTCCATTTTGGTTTTACAACTTGATGGAGGCGTCCATTTTCCAACTTGTATGCTGGAAGGCTATCAACCTGGGTGTTGAAATAAAATGACCAACTTCCTGTTTGGAGTAGACAGTTGGTGCAAGAGATGTTTTTGTGCATCTGGTCAAAACACGTGTGTCTCAACTTTTGTGTTCCTACTCCATAAATACCCCTATGGGGAGAGGTTTTTGAAAATTTCACGTAGCCACGCCCTTTGACGTAATTATGTGCAGAGCAAAACTTTTGCTCAGCTAGGTCTGGAGATGATCTGTGCCAAATTTCAAGTCGATTGGACAAAATCCCTAGGACAAGTTCGTCATCAGAAAATCAAAAATTCAAAATGGCCGACTTCCTGTTTGGAGTGGACAATTGGTGCAAAAGACTTTTTTGTGCATCTCGTCAAGTTGCACGTGTCCAACTCCATAAAAACCCTGATGGAAAGGGGTTTTTGAAAATTTGAAGGTGGCGCTATGGAGCCATTTTGACCGCTCATGGGTGTGGCCCCCATCAGATGTTAGAGGTCGTCACCCTTGACCTGTGTATCAAATTTCATGAAGATACGACTTAATTAAAGCCATCAAAAAGTCAAAGGTTTTTTTAACAAAAAATCGGAAGTCGTGGCACCGCCATATGGACGCTGTTTACCGTAGCTTCACGGTCTTCGTAATGTAGCTTCACCAATGTGTTGTGGATGTTTTAGAAGTGGAATGAAGTTGATGGGGTCAACTATGTCTTATCAGAACATGTAAATGTAAAGGGTGGCGCTGTGGAGGCATTTGGCCATGCCCCTGGGCGGGGACCACATCAGATGTTAGAGGTCGACACCCTTGACGTCTGTATCAAATTTCGTGATGATACAAGTTTATTTAAGCCATCAAAAAGCCAAACGTATTTTCTCAAAAAATTGTCAAAAATTGCCGTGCCACCACACAGGCACTGTTAGCCGTAGCCTCACACCGTTCGGACTGTAGCTTCACTGACTTGTTATTTATGTTTTAGAAGTGGAATGAAGTTGATGGAGTAAAAATGGCTGAATGGTGCCCCCTACAAAGTTGAAAAATTCCCATAGGGAAAGTCGCCAACTTTGGCGTACCTCAATGAAAATCGGTACACGTTAAGCATACCCAGACGAACAAAATTGTCTCTTGGTAGGAAGCTGAAATTCCAACAGGAAGTCAGCCATTTGGAATTTTCTATTTTCTGATGAAAACAAACTTGTCCTAGGGATTTCGTCCGATCGACTTGAAATTTGGTGCAGATCATCTCCAAACCTACCTGAGCAAAAATTGTGCTCTGCGCGTAATTAGGTCAAAGGACGTGGCCGCTAGGGCTCGCTAAAATTTGGCAAATTCACCGTTTAAATTCGAACGGCTCTCACGTTCACATAGTCGATCCTAGCAGCTTCAAATTTTCTTTTTTTTTTTTTGTCAGCACCTCTTCCCATCGTAAAACACCACAGTATGGCAGGTGTCAACTTTTTATGGGATTGGTGCTTATTTTAATCTTGCAGAAAAAGTATGATATTTTGTGCATGTGTGTGACTGGCCCCAGCCCTCTCTGGAAACTAAGCTATCATTCTTTATTAAAATTTCTTATTATGAGCCAGAGAGGAAAGTGCTGCACCTTTTGTGATTTGAGGGGGAAAATGGATGATGGACAGGATGACATAGGATGGATGGGAAAGGGGTACAAACATGCGGTGTTATTAGAAATCAGGAATGTGAGATGTATTATTCCTAGCAACCAATCTCCCCGAAATAAGAAGAAGACAGAAAAGATAATAACAATAATAATGATGATAATGACAATAATAAGTAAGTAAATAAAGTTGGGCACTAAGGGGCGAAGGGGAGATGTAAGAATGTACAAAAAGCATGAATTTGGTGTGAAGCCCAAAGAGTGATTTCACCCATTCTGGCGGGTCTCATCAGTACTCAACAATGGGACAAGACAGGCATTCGTACACCCTGAACCAACATGCATGAGTGACTGGCACCGAAGCCTAGAGCAGGTAAGACGACTGAGCAGGGGCCCGCTGGCCGAGCGTCCGTCCCGCCCGGGCAGCAGGAACACCCAGGAGGCCTCGCCCAGAGAGCCAACCAGGATCACAGAGAAACACACAATTCCAGGGACCAAGAGAAGGCACAGCCAAACGCCCCCACAGCGCCACGAACAAGCTCAGGAGGGTTCTTGAGGGACAAGAGGGCCCACCCGCCCACCCGGGAGGAGGGGAAGAGGGGCACGAGGGAGCAGGCAGGGAGGAGAGGGGGGACGAGGAGGGAGGAGGCAGAGAGGCGGGAAGAGGGGCGGGGGAGCAACAGGAGGGCCAACCCACCCCAAGCCCTAGGGCCCTCTGCAGCGCCCCAGGAGCGACCAGCAGCAGCCACCCCCAGGACCCCAGAGAGAGCATGAATCCAGCAGCCCAAGGGCTCAGGAGGCAAGACACTGGATACAACCAGTGTTATGACTGCTGTTTTCATATGGGTTGGTATGGTAGAGGTTGTTTTGATTTCTGTTGTGACTTTGAAAAATAGTGGTGACAAAATATCCCAAAATTGTTTGTAAAACTCAGCTGGAAATCCATCAGGACCTGGTGACTTATTGTTTGGCATCTTATTAAGAGCTTGATTGAGTTCTTGAATAGTGATTGGTGCGTCCAAATTATTTACTTCTTCCTTGGTTAGTGAAGGTAGTTTCAAATTGTTAAAAAAAATAGTCTATTTCTGATTGGTGGGGTTCGTGGTCTAAAGAGTAGAGATTGCTTTAAAAATTATAGAATACATTATCTATTTTCTGTGGGTTTTGTGTGATGTTGCCTGTAGGATCTATTATTGATGGTATAAGTGCTTTTTCTTTCTTATGTTGTGATAAATTTGCTAGGAATTTGCTTGATTATTACTATATTGAAATTTTTCATATTTTAACTGTTGGATAAAAAAATCTGTTTTCTTGTGTATGATAGTTTCAAGTTCTATTTTGAGCAGTCTCAATTTATTTTGTATTTCTTCACTGGGATTATTGGCGTTTTGATTAGTTAGGCGTTTAATTTGTTGTTCCAGATTATTTTCCAATTTATGTTGCTCCTTTTTCTTATGTGACGTGTATGATATAATTTTACCTCTGATTACTGCTTTGCCGGTTTCCCATAACAATGCTTGTGTGATTCCTGGAGAGTCGTTTATCGCCAGGAAGGATGCCCACTCTTTTTGGATCATGGAGTTAAAATCAGAATCATCTAAGAGAGAAATATTGAAACGCCATCTTGTTGGAGGTTTGATCGGTGATTGAGTATTTACCGATAGTGAAATTGGAGCGTGGTCACTAATAATGATTGAATGGAATTTTTTTTCTTGGATATGTTGCATGAGTGAGTTGCTTACAAGGAAAAAATCGATTCTGGATTATGGTTGATGCACAGGGGAGAAATATGAGTATTCTTTCAATGATGGGTTTCTTCTTCTCCAACTATCCATAATCCTCCATATATTGTTTTATAATATCTGTGGAGTGCCAGTTTCTTAGGCTGCTTGATGTATTAGAACGATCAATTAATGACAGTGTTAAAGTCTCCAGCCAATATAACATTTGTGGAATCACACAATAAAGGGAAGAAGCTACGAAAAAAGGTTGAATCGTCCTTGTTGGGGCCATAAATGTTAGTTAGGGTGAAGGTAGTGTGGTTGATAGATACATTAATGATGATAAATCTTCCTTCTGGATCAATAATAGATGAGTTGTGGATAATTGGAATACTGGTAACAGGAAGTGACCTGTTCTTACTTTTTACATTAACTGATGCCGCATAGTAGACTCCATCAACTTCTTTCCACTTCCAAAACATAAAGAACAAGTCAGTGAAGCTACATTACGAATGCAGTGAAGCTACGACTAACGGCGCCCGTATGGCGACGTTGGGATTTTTTGACCACTCGCCATGAAAATACGTTTGCCTTTTTGACGGCTATAATAAAGTTGTATCATCATGAAAACTGATACACAGGTCAAGACTGGCCTCCGCTGCGATCTGATGCGGGCCATAGCGCCATCCTTTACATTTACATGTACTGATACTACATAGTTGACTCCATCAACTTCATTCTACTTCTAAAACGTCCAGAACAAGCAACTGCAAGGAGGCACATGTTTTTTTTGACACCCTGATTTAGCATTTTAATTTGTTATGTGATCAAAATTAGTTTGCAAGGCCAATGCATGATGTTTGGATCCTTCAGAGTACAGGCTGCATCATGTCTCATCATGTAAATGATGTAAAGGAAGCACCAGCAGCTAGTTAGCTGGTGTAGGCCTGTGTAATATGAGTGTGAGGGTGGCTGTCACCTCCCCCAAAATGATCAATAACCTGTCATCCCCCCCTCCATCCCGTTAGCGCAGCAGAAAGTGATGAACATTAGTCTCGTGTAGTCGAGTCTGCTGACGTTTGTACAAGTTAGAATCTGAAATATCAGGATCTTAACTGTGAATTGATGAATCCGAGGTGTAGATCATGGTACTGAAGTATCAGCCGAAACAAACAGGGAAAATGAGTCCGTCCCCTCTGTTGATAAATAACAAATCACATTCAAATGTTACACAGCAGAAAGAATATTCAGCTCAGAATAAACCGTCTGCATGTCTGTCTTTTTTATAACACTGACTCTGTGCACACAAGCCAGACAGAGCAGATCCAGGGTGTGAGCTCAGTTTAAACTGAACTTCTATGACCAGTGGTTATACTGAGTCGTCTGTTCACTGATCCAGGCTGTACTAGAGGTCTTCACAAAAAATCCATTTTTTGGTGAATGGAGCATTTTGTTTTAGAAACTGCTCAGAATCTCCCTTGTTACTGATCTTCCTAATCCATACATCCTCTGAATGTCATAGGTCTAGTTTGTGGATGTAAAGTGCCATTGAGACATGAACACATTTTCATTCAGATATCTTGAGGTCAGAGGCCAAGGGATCCCTGTTGTGAGGCACTCCATCCTTTTATTTCAAATAAAAGTAATACCACGGTGTAGAATTACTCTTTACAAGTAAAGGTCGTGCATTCAGTTAATATACAAGCATACCAACTTGAAATATACCAAAAGCAACCCTCTTTCATTCTGCGCTCATCGTAGAACTTCACATAGTGTGTTTATAGTTGTGTTCACAACACTTTGGTCTGGTTCTAAAAGCAGTTGTTATGAACACGACCTAAGATGCTCCAATGTTCTAATAATTAATATTTTATATAGCTCTACAAAACACTTCGGCATGTGAACGAGGAGCTCAGGTGTCGAGAAGACAACGACGTGAATGAGAGAATGGAAAGTATCAACCCTGTGAGTGGCTGTGTATTCATGTCTCTGCTTTCTGATTAACTGTGTGCTGTTTTAGGATGCTGAGCAAAACACTTCATTGTACGGCAGCTAGAAACCTGTTGAATAACAGGACTATCTTAGCATTTCAAAATTGGGTAAGAATCCAACATCTATCTAAATGCCCCTTGAATAATAATAATAAAAAAAAAAAAAATCTCATGATTTGTCTCCAGGACCTGCATTCCTCTGCAGAGGACAAGGTGGAAGCAGTCCACGTTGAAGCTAAGGTGGGAGTATTAAGCTTGGTTTAGTGATGTGTCCAAACAGTATAGTTATTTTTTTTAAGGATTTCTGTCCATGACTTCTAAATCATAAAATCTGCTCTTCTTCTGAATCTACGGGAAGCAGAGATGAAGAGGTTGAGGTGGTTCAAGAGGCGAGTGGTTTTAACTGGTTGTAATGCCATGGTATGAATGACAGTTAAACTTGAAACCAATTTCTGTCAGTGTCCCTTTGACTGAACAAGAACCTCAAGATTTATCTTAAGGAGCCATGTTCCTCCCAAAGTGAGAAAAATGCATCCCACAAGGAGGACGCGACAGCAAAGGTGAGCAGTATAAAGACCTTTTTAGTGCTGTTTACTACATTACAGATGTATGGAAAACAACATCTGTCTGCATCATTTTAGAAGCCAAGTTCTTCATTGTAAGAAAAGTCTGAGGATGAAGAAGCAGTCACAAAGGAGAACAGGATGTTCAGGAGCCCTATCCATTAGGAAAAAGTGAAGTTCCTACACTCAAAAAAATAACTTGTTCGGGGAACGTAATAAAATTATGGAAATAATTTCCACCTAAATAAAATGCTTTAATTTAACAAGAAACAATTTTGTTGAGTGACCTAAATGTAAATATGTTGGCTCGACATGATGTATTTGCATTACTATTACTTAATTACTAGGATGAAGTCCAACAAGATTTGTAAGGGTAAATGTTACATACTAACATAATTTTGTTGGGCCATTTAAACTTGTATGATATGATTATGACTTACTTAATTTAATAGGGTAGTTGCAACTACTTTTTAAAATAATAGTTACATGAATTAATTGTGCTGAGTCAACAAAAACTTAAAGTGGTTAAGTACCTCATAAATATGAACATAACCGTAGCCTAATAATTCATAAAATACAGTTTTTAATTTAAACATAAATGTCAACCTATACCTCAGCTGGTGTCATGTTTGGAAAAGGAAAACACAAAGCAAACTGGATTTGTTGGAATAACACTTTACCAGAAATGGCATGGAAAATACAAACACATAGCCTGAAACTTCAATGTCCAACAGTTTGTGCATTATGTCACATCTGTAAAAAAAAAAAAGACAGATGGACAAGTAAAAATTCTAACTGCTGCGTTAGGAAATTGGAGCATGCTGTTATGAAACTGACATCTATTTGTCTATCATGTCTGCAACATGCATTCCTATTCACGTAGACACATTTCAAGTGTAAACCATTTAACAACCAACAACAGGTCTATATTTAGAGCTTTCTGATGACCAAAAAAACAAATCAGCTGGTTATGAAGCTATATGCAGAATGTGGTCCTGGCAACTAAGTACAAAGGAAAATGTTAAATACAGCAATTGTGCATCCTCTCTAGTTTCAAAAGAAAACTGTTTGACAACAACATTTTTTAACCTTACCTTTGTTTCGAGAAACATTTCAAAACATTATTCTACCTTGTAACCCCCAAATAGCAACAGTTGAAAGTATTAAAACACATTAACAACAGCTTGCCATTTTGAAAAGGTAAATAATCAAGTGGCTTCAAATACCTTCCCATGAGAGTAACCTCGACCTGTAGGATGACTAACGTGCAAGTAGTGTTTTCAGTGTCTGATTTTTTTTTTTGAGAGTCTGTTTCCATCGAGCTCCATGATGATCTTCTGCAAAGCTTCAAAGGTGTATCGCAGCTCTGGGGGGTAGCTGAGGTTGAGAGCGTATACAAGAGCAAACAACATCACCACAGCCAGTGCTACGTTTCCCAACTCATTCAGAACTTGCACACCCTCCAGAATGATGCCTACATCTTCCGGTCCATCATCTGGCTCTGCAACTTCTTTGCGAATGACAAAGATTCCAAATGTAGTCTCCATCATTGCAGTTTCACTGCTTTCACCATCTGTGTTCTTCACAGAAAAAAGGGGGAATAGAGGACATGTATGTAAAGATGTTATACCAGCCCCATTTTTAAATACACATAAAAACACATAAAAATAAAAATTGCTGTAATACAGCTGTCACTTATTTAATTATGTGAAAGATTCTATAATTACATTGTCTTTTAGTATGTAACTGGTTTGTTTACAGATGTCAGAATAAGAATGAACTGAATTACATACCATGTATTCTTTCACAAGGTTCTCAGGCTCTTCGTTCAGGTACACACACAGAGCTTTGATGGTGCACTCTCTTCTGACATCAACGGCATCGGTCTGAGTATGTAGGACACACACACACACACAAAAAAAGACAACGAAAAGCCATTTTAAATCAACAGGTAAAGAAGATTTCACAAACATAAAACACTGAATTAAACTTTTTTACAAATGTAACAGACTTGAAAGATATTTTTGATGATATATGAACTTAACAATAGGTGCTTTGGTTTTATGTCCAACCAAGACATTTAATCATAGAAAAATAGTAAATAGTAAACAGTAACTACCATTGTAATGTCAGATGTTCACATGTTATCAGATCCTTCTTCAATAAAGTACATTACCCCCTCTCCATCTAGTTTTATTTCTCTCCATCCCGCTTACATTTCCCCCTTAAATTTCAAGCATGATGTTTAAAATATTAAAGCTTCTCTATTATCATACCTGGGTGATGGGTATCATGATGCTCTTAATCTTTCTTCCTTGTACGCCGCCTTTCTTGCCAAACACCCTCATCAGTTTTGGAGAATGAGCATCCAGCTCGGAGAAGAAGTTTGACAGCAAACTGACAGTTGTAATCCTCTTAAATTCAGCAGTTAGCTTAAATGATAAAAAAAAAAAAAAAAAAATTAACTATGAAATGACCAATTAGTTGAACTGTCATCTTTCACCAAATCTTGAATTACCTTACAAGTTACTTCAAAGGCTTGCCCATATTTTGTTTGGCTTGTATAAATCACACTGTACATATTAAATGAAGACATCACATTTTGAAAGTAAATGAGCGCTGTGCATTTATTCACCTACCTCACGTACACAGAAGAGAGCCGGCCATCTGGTTTTGAACTCAGCAATCAAGGGTGCATCACGAATAACTTCTTGCCTTCTGTGCGCAAAGGTCTTCTCCATCATGGCTGCCACTGTGTCCTGACTGTTCCTTTTCCTTACTTCTAAAAGCAGGGTCTCTCTTGTCTTTTCAAGAGTCTCTGCAGACTCACCAGATGGGTAGGTGGGGCAGTAATTTACTTCTGCTCTTCTGGTCTTCTTCACACCATAGGCAGGACTGCATTTGTCTGCAGGTTTATTTGTTAGGGAATTCAGTTCAACCTCTGGACATCCAAACCGGGGAACAAGAAAAACATCAGGCCATCCAGAGGATCTTGAAGGGGTGGACTCAGAAGAAGACAGAATGTCTGTATCACACAAGCTACCAGATGAAAGTGATGAGTCATTACCAGACCATGATGTGGCAGGAGTGGAGTAGGGTGGAGGTGGGGAACCACCAGGCATGGCAGAGGCAGCCGAATCAAAGACAAGTTTTAAGGTACTTTTGTCCTGGATCTCTGACACTGAAGTCAAGTTGGTGAATTCATTGCCAAACTCAGCATCCATAAATTGCAGCCTGAAGTGGTCCTCTACCCCGCACTGCCTCTTAATGTGCTGAACAAGTTCACCAACAGTCTCTGGAATCCCATCCTGCAGGGTCAGTCTCTGGGAATCGTTTTCCCGGATTGATTCTGAGCTTCACTGGAGCAGCCATTTCACAACAATCTGTGAATAAAAAAAACAAATATAATACATAGATATAAAAATATATTTGTACAAGAGTACTATCTAAGTTTGAGAGACTTATTTTCATTGGTTATCCTAAAATATATTTCTAGATACATTAATGTACATTAATTTTACACCTTTTTTAATTCCAAGACAGCAGTGACAGTTCAATTAACATTAAATTTTATATCAGGATGTCATCATACCTTATACATGTATGTATCTTTTTAAAGTCACTAATCTGAGAGATCCCACAAAGTAGTCTGCCAGAGGGTAGTCATCTGCTAGGTCACTCAACTCAATCAGATCTATGTCTTTGGTTGGACATGCCGTGAGCTCAAAGGCTCTGTGATGCTCACTATACCACCCACAAAGTCTCTTAACCACAAAAAACAGTCTCTCCTGAACAACAAAAACTTGAACAATCTGTCCAAAACCAGGAAGTCCACTTGTAGACTCATGAGCTACAATCATGTCCTTTTTGAAACTCAGACCTTTGGTTGACACAGATCTAGTTAAATGTACCTCTCTTTTACCAGGATTTTTTTTTTTAATATTCTTAACAATGTCTTCTTTTAAAACCTCAACAGAAAGTGTTGAGACACTTGTCATCTCAAGAACAGGCTTCTCAAAACTAGATGCTCTCATGTGATATGAAATCATGAGCTGATGCTTAAAAGCTAGCGAGAGGGGCACGTTTTTGAAGCAGTTTGAGTGTCGAATTACGTGCTTAAAAAAACTGTGCTTAGCTTCGAATCGCATCGTCCAGAGACCAACGAGAGGACCAAACTTCCTGATGAGTGCAGGATAGTGCTCTAAGTAATGATGTTTGGGTAGAAGCTGCACATTAGGAAACAGTTCTTGGTATCTTTTGCGGTGCTCTGAAATTTTGCACTCAAGGTAAGCAATAGAGTCTTCTGTGTGTGTTGGAGCAACCACCAGCTCTACAACATCTTTTAGAACCATTAAAATTTGCCATGCCATTTCATCTTCTGGCACCAGATGCCCAATGATGAATGGAAGAAATCTTATTAGTGCCCAGTTCTCATGAGCATTCCCCCCGATTGTTTTTGAGAATGTGTGTGGGATTACATGAGGCCTATTAGTCTTGTCTGACCACTTGAAGGTAAAACTAAGAATAGATTTGTTTAGAAGCTCAAGACTGAAATATTTCTTGGATATCAGCAGTGACAAACATTGCGCAAGCTCCACAGGTACGATGCCCTCGAACACATCATGCATGATATCTGGTGGATAACCAGTCAGAACACTGAAGTGGGCAAGGTTTTTGGTGATTACACACAGGCCTTTCAGCCCAAAACAGCTTGAACTGTTCTGCTGTGCTGAATGTACATTCAAGTCATGTAGTTTTTTAGTCCTCAAAACAAATGAACCTGATCTCACATCTCTCTGCTCGTGTTGCTGTGCAGAATCGGCAGATGTACCCAGCAGAAAAACTTTCGTTAAAACCTGCTACACTGTGAGCACCAAGGTTATCTGCTGCAACAACTTGAATTGTGCCTTTAACACAATTACCAAGCAACGGGACAAAAATTCCTTCCTGCTCAAGGGTTTTTACATCTTGAAGAAGAGGACACAAGACATTGTCATAACCGTACTTCTTCACATCATCAGATTTGGCCAATATTGCCAAGTAAATCGAGGAAAGTGCAGAATGTGAGCCTGGAGGCAAATTACTCAGAGTCCAGTAGATACCACAGAGTTTATGTTTCCTGCGTGAAGTACCTAGAGGATTGCATACCTCGAAATCATCTATGTACAAAGTTAGCAAGATTCTCAACTCACCCCCTCAAAGAAAACCATTTTCCTGAAAATGTGAGCCATCTTGAAATGATTTATAAGTACGTTGTTCTCCAGTTATCCCATGACTCTGATGTGCTCTGTGGTTTTCAACAATTGTATCCATAACATCTTTCCTATTGAAGAGTTGTTGCAAGCTCTTCAGCAATGGCACGTACTGAAAGCTTTTCTTTTCCCTTTCATCAAGCATGTACTCAGTGGGCTCTATAACATTAACGTTTTCCCTGTAAAACTTGTTTCGAAGATATGATGAGCTCAAGGAGCCACCCTTCTCTATAGATTTTAGCAAGGGGTGAGACGTGGCAAGGGCTGTGGCTACTTCTTTTATCACTGACTTGTCAGGTAGTGAACCATGTTTCTGAAACACAGTTTCAATGGTGTTAACAGAGAGAGGAAATGCAGCTGAGCCTAACAAATAGTGCAGCTCCTCTAGAAACTCATCAACTTTTGTGCCTGGCACATGTGCAAAATGTTCTAGTTTAAGCAAAGCTGCAGCAAAGTTCTGCTCAATTATGTCAGGTAGAGTCTTGCTTGTATCCACATCATTACTTGAAGATGCACTGTTTAGTTCCATTGCAGTATCATCTGGGTTAAGTGCATCTTCCTCTGCACTGTCAGACAACTCTGATGAAAGTCTGGTTGTTGTCACTATCCCTGGTTTAAAATCATTTAATGTATGGGGGTTGTGTTTCCTGTTCTTGTGGGAGTGAAACGTTGCATAGATATTTGTTTTGAATGTACAATCCCCAAACATACAGGTAACAGTTTCATGACTTTTAAAATGACTGCCAATATGTATGAAAAAATCCCTCTCCGTAGAGAGATTGCTGCAATTGCACAAAGGACAACTGAATGTTTTCAATTCCAGGAGCTCCTGACAAGTTTGCTTCGGATGAACTCTACTTAAATGTGTGCGCAAAGCATTTAGCGTCTTAAAATTGCATGGACAGTTTTGATATGGGCATGAGTAACGTTGTCTATGGCGGTGCTGTAGTCTTAAATGTTTAAGTAGATCATATCTACTAGTAAAAGACACGCTACACTCCTTGCACCTCCACATGTCAGTAACACAGAAAAATCAAGCATATCTGGGCATTTAACATTTTTCATTTCCTACCTTCCCCTTCTCACATAACTTGATCTTAAACAGCTTATCACTACATTTGTTTACACACTAACGTATTTATATCATGAACCTGACACTAGCAGATGACTCCCTCTTCCTGCAGCCACTGGTGTGATGATCCCAGAAGAGGACACTTCCACAGTAGTAATGGTGGTGATCTCTCGAATGACGACACTGGACACTTTCACAGTCACAGATTTCTGTGATAAATTGAGAGAGAAAAGAGACAGGATGAGGGAGAAATACAATAACACTGAAAAAAATAAAAAAAAATAAAATTACACTATTAGTATTTATTAACATAAACACTGTGTTATACCCAGTGCTTTAAGTGGAAAAGAATAAGTGCTGTTACTCCCTTATGAGGCTGAGCGATCGTCGGAGCAAGAAGTCCCAGTTAAAGCACTGATTATACTGACAACGTTAATTCATTCAAGTGAAACTAGTTACGTCAATACAATTAACGTTAACGTTACGATGACAGCACATTTTGGTCGGATCGGATGATGATGTTTATCTGGGTGGGAATAAGGTTGAATGTAAAACTGAACTTCTATAGTGTTCCCTTGGCTGGACTTTGTCCTAGCGATCGGTACAAAAACAAATCTGTACAAATTTGGCGGACTGTTGAGGCTGCGCTCCCACAAACCACTGCGATGACCAAAGATAGTATATTACGAGAAGATGATCTGCTGCTCCACACAGTAATGCAGCAGTACCATGTCCAACAACAGTATATTTGCAACTCACCATTTTTTGTCACTTGAAAAAAATTCCGAGGACATGTGCTCGGTATCCTCAATGGTAGTTACGGCCGTGCTCATAAATAGAAACCTGGCTCCAACACCAGCACTGCGGTCCAGGCAGCTCGAGGAGCTAATGCTACGTCGAGCTGACAGAGAAGCCCCGCCAAGGTGCCGGTGCTGGGATGCCGTGGTAGTTTCCACTCACTGCTCCCCAAACGTGGAACTAATGACTGTGACAAGCGGATCTTTTGGCGGACTTCGCGCGAAGATAAGATGCAAATATTATTTGAATATTAGGGCAACATTATTTGTGAACTGCTGTTTTGTAATTGCTGTCTTTTGGTTTAAGTGGTTTTGTACATGAGTCCGCGCGAGTAGTCAACATTTCCTGATGCTAGCTTGCGAACATAGCTGTGGACATGACTACAGTCAGATATATGCACTCTGATAAAACACCCAGTAACGAAACGAAATCATCCCAAATGCAAAAGATGGCAGTAACTAACTGTCGATAACATTTCTGCACCCGTATTACTTTCTGTTCAATGGATGATATAAAGGATTAAGCTTACCTTCTTCCACAGGTGATGTTTCATCTCAAAATGTCGGTTCCTCTTTGCCAGCCAGGGACACTTCTTCTTCTTCTTCTTCTTCTTGTGGGGTTTTATTGGCGGTTGGCAAACAACGTATTGGTGCATTACCGCCACCAACTGGTAAGGAGTGTGAATCAGGATGACTACTAATACCCCTTCAAAAAAAAAAAAATAAAATAAAAAATAAAAAATTATTTTCTATCAAGCAGCCTCGTTGCTTTAAGGAACCGGAATATAAATTTGTAACTCTTGTACCTTGAGCTCTGTTGTAGAATGACTCTGATATCCAGTGGTATTTTAATGTTCCTGAGATGTGTAATTAAACTCTGTCTTTCTCTCTCATATTTCTGACACTGAAGTATTATGTGCTCTATTGTCTCTTCTTGGCCACAGTAGTCACAATTCCCTGTCTGATGTTTTCTAATTATGAATAGTGTACTGTTCAATGCAGTATGTCCAAACCTGAGCCTTGATATTATTGTTTCTTCTCTTCTGTTCCTTCCTGCTTTTCTCATTTCTCCCACCTTCCTTTGTATTCTATAAAACCATCGTCCCGTCCTCTCTTCCTCCCATTGTTTTTGCCATCTTTCCCTCAGTCTTTGTTTGATGATGCTCTTAGTTTCAGATTTACTGACATTAACTGTCAAATCGATAGATGTCTTTCCTGCTGCCTCCTTTGCTGCCTTATCCGCCATCTCATTTCCTCTGAGCCCAATGTGTGCTGGTACCCACACAAAAATCACTGTCAGCCCCATCATCTGAATTCTGTATAGGGTTTGCTGCACTTCAATCAGTATGTCTGGTCTGCTGTGTGACTGACTGTCCTGTAAAGTGATTAATGCTGAGCTGGAATCAGAGCATATAACTGTTCTTAGTGGTCTTGTCTCCTCAACCCACTGTACTGCCAACAATATTGCGATCATTTCTCCAGTATAAACTGACACTTCTCCACTGATCCGCCTCCCCACTGTTTCATTAAATTCTTGAACAATTAAATATGCTCCTTCCTTATCTGAGCTCTTTGAGGCATCTGTATAAATCTGTTCGTAGCTGTTAATTTCCTCAATATTTGTCTGTACTACCTGCAAGGGTTATAAATGAGCCCTCTATTCTTGTTTTTTCTTTTCTAATAGCATTGAGATCAACTGTGGCATTTGGAAGTATCCAGGAGTGGTATAACTGGTAACGGTACTGTAGGACTGATGTTTAGCTGTGTTAGTCCCAGTTCTGATGCTTTCTGTGTGCTCCAACCAGCCAAAGCTTTGTTGTCCCTTTTCTCCTTTTCCCAACACGGTTTTAACGTGAGTTGTGTTGGATGCTCTTGACTGTGCCCCTGTAAATTAAACCCAGTAAACTGTTGGTTGCAGCCTCCTCATGTCTAATGGCATCTCCCCATCTCCACCTGTAGTGCTGCTGTTGGAGTTGTTTTCAGTGCTCCTGTGCATATCCTCAGTGCCTGATATTGAATATTGTCCAGTCTTTCAGAGATGTGCCTGCTGCAGATCCATATACCACACTCCCATAGTCCAACACTGGATCTGAGTCAGCCCACAGTATATGGCTTTAGTGCACTTCTGTCTGCCCCCATTCACTCCCCACCAAACACCTCATCACATTCAATACTTTCTTACATTTATCCACCACCTTCTGAATATGTACAGCCCATGTGATTCTTTCATCAAACCAAATCCCCAAGTATTTATAGTGTTTCACTCTCTCCAGTTCCTGATTATACAGTTTTAGTTTCATCGTGCTGCTAATTCTTTTCCTTGTGAAAAACATTGTCTTGGTCTTATCTACTGAGAATTTAAAACCCCACTTATATGACCACTCCTCTATTTTAGTGATGGCACCCTGAACTTTCTTCATAATGAATTCCAGATTATTTCCCCTCTTCCAGATTGCCCCATCATCAGCAAACAGTGACACCCCCATCTGATTTTCTATACCTGTAAACACATCATTTATCATAAGGCTGAACAATAATGGACTGATTATGCTCCCTTGTGGTGTTCCATTTTCTATGGCAGATTTCCCAGAGTACTTCCTCCCTACTCTCACCTGAATGAATCTGCCTGTTAAAAAATCTCTAATCCATCTATACATTTGACCATTAATACCTATTTTCCTGAGTTTGATTAATAGTCCCTCACCCCACATCATATCATAGGCCTTCTCTACATCAAAAAACACAGCTACCACACTTTCTCGGTTTACCTGTGCTTTTCTGACCTCATGCTCTAGACAAACAGCAGGATCCATGGTGTTTCTCCCTCTCCTAAAGCCACTCTGATATTTAGATATATAGCCTTTACTTTCTGTATAATATGTTAACCTGTCATTTATCATTCTCTCCATTATTTTACAGATATTAGATGATAATGCAATTGGCCGATAATTCCCTGGGTTTGTACTGTCTTTTCCTGGTTTGCGTATTGGGACTACAATGACTTCCTTCCAGCTCTGTGGTAGTTCTCCCTCTTCCCAAACTTTGTTATATAATTCTAATAAAATGTCCTTGGCTGATTCACTAAGATGTTTTAACATTATGTAGCAAATCTGGTCCTTTCCTGGTGCTGTCATCTTAGTTTTCTTTAGTGCATGGTTCAGTTCTGCCTTTGTAAATGGTTGGTTTAGTGGGTCATCTGTGTCCTCATCATCCTGTAACAGCTCTATATTCTCTGCTCTTGTGGTTACACGCCCTTCTTTCCCTTTTTCACTGATGTTTGCTGAACTGTGAATTTTAACAAAAGTCTTTGCCAGCATCTCAGCTTTTTTCTTAAGTCCTTCACTGCTGTTACCTCACCCTCTACTAGCACTGGATATCCCCAGTCTCCTTTAATCCCATTCATTCTTTTTTATCATTCTCCACACTTTACCTATTTCTGTCTCCTTCCCACAGAGTTACAGAATGTCCTCCAGTACTCCCTCTTTGCATTTTTTTATAACCCTCCTGACTTTTGCTTGTGCTCTCTGATACTCAATGAGGTTCTGACCACTGTGGTTCTGTCTCAAGACTTTGAATGCTTTATTTCTTGCCCTAATCACTCCATCACACTCCTTTGTCCACCATGGAACAGTCTTCTTTGTTCCTACCTCCTCTCTTCTGAATGGCCTCCTTTGCTGCCTCTAGAAGTGCCTTAGACAGAGCAAGGTTAAAATTATTAACATCATCATTTATATTGATTTTCTTCATTTCTCTGTCACATATGATCCCAAATTTCTTCCAGTCAGCACTGCTAAAGCCCACCTCTGCTCTCCCTAGTGTCATACTCCTCTACCGTTACTCCTAGTGCTGTGATGATGGGATAGTGATCACTGCCCACAGTTGTCTCTCTGTTTACCCCCATGAACACATACCTGCCACTGAGTGTGAGACCAGTGTCAGATCTATTGCAGATTCTGTCCCCATTCTGATATCAACTCTAGTTCCACTCCCATCATTCAAACACACTAGGTTTTTACTCTCAATTATCTCTTCTATTACCACACCATTGTTATCAGTCCCACTGCCCCACAGTGTACTAAGTGAGCATTAAAGTCCCCACACCATACTACTTTCCCTTGTATTTGTGCTGTCAATTCATTCATTGTCTCAATTGTCAGTCTACTGCATGGATTGTAAAAGTTAACAATTCTAATGTTTCCTTCTTTTGTCCAGACTTCAATTGTGCATATTCGAGCTCTGATCCTTTTCTCATCACTCTGTACTGTATCCCTTGTTTGACAAATGTTGCACACCCTCCTCCACTGCCCTCCCCTCTATCTCTGCGGACGCTATCATAGCCTTTTATTACAAAGTCTAGTGATGGTTTGAGCCAGGTTTCTTGAATACATATGATATCTGGTTTCTTTTTTATTCCCTTAATGAATCCCTTAAATTCTTGACCATTTGCTATCAGACTTCTAGCGTTCCACTGTAAAATAATCAGGGTCCTTTTTCACCTGAGCTCCCCACTCTCCCATCTGCCTCAAGGCTTTTTGTAATCTGCTCCCAGGACACATTTTTTATCCCCAAAAACTTCTCTGCTCCCCTCACAATTATCTTGATCTTTTTCCGTTTTGTGTTTGACTTGGCAGTCAGTACAGTTAATAACGTAGGCCATGAAGAGAATCAGTTTATCTACTGCCAATGCTGTGTTAGCTTCCTCTGTTTGCTCTTCCTCTGCTCTTTGGACCTGATTAATTTTTCCTGTTACTTTCTTTCCCTTTTGACCATCTACCCTCTTCACTGCCTCTGCATAACTGATGTTGTTTGTTGCTTTCACCTGCTCTATTTCCACTGCCCTCTTCCTGACCTCACACTGACTGTATGTCACCCTGTGTTGTCCACCACAGTTACAGCATTTCTCCTGACCCTCAGTTTTGCATTCCTCTATCCTGTGCTCCCCTCCACATTTGGGACACCTCTGCTTGCCTCTGCAGGCTGCTGCTATATGCCCATACCTCTGACACTTATAACAGCGTAGTGGGGGAGGGATGTAGGGCCTGACTGGAAAGCACATATATCCTATTTTAACTGTTTCTGGGAGTACAGTGTCCTGAAACTCCAGCAGAACAGACAGACTATCCACCCTTTCTCCATTAACTGTCCTCTGTAGTCTCTTTGCTCTGCTCACTTCGCCCCCCGAAATGCTCCGTTTGAGTTTGTCCAGGTCCTCATCTACAGGAATCCCTGTTATCACTCCCTTTACCACCCTGTTAGCGCCCATAATCCTTCTTTCATTTATCATTTTCTTACAAATGCTTTCTATTTGTAGTGCTTTGTTCTTCTGTTCCTCTGTTTACATATTATCAACAGATTGCCATCCCTTAGGGTTTTTGCCATCTCCACCTCTCCGAGCTTCTTTCTCAGCTCCCTGCTCAGTGTAATTGGACTCAGTCTAACCTCTTCATCTTCCTTTCTAAATTTCAGAATGACTTTAAATCCCTCTCTCATCACTTTTCCGGACTATTCTCTCATCATCACCTGAACTGTTCTCTTGAAGCTTCTCTTGCTGAGTTTATTTACGTCGTCTCGCCTGTTTCTTCCTCTCCCTCTCCACACTAGAAACTGGCGTCCATCCATCAAAATCCATGTTACCTTCCTCCTCATCGTCTACCTGAGTCGCCATCCTGATCCAGTCACAAACCAGTTTATGCCAACTGCCAGTTCCGAGGGTCGAGCCTTTAGAATGACGATCTTTTGTATCGTTGATTGTTTGTTTGTTTGTTCACCTCTCTCTTGCGGCCAGGGACCTGCAGATCGGTCAGAAGCTGAGCTAGGACACCGTCGTACCGGGCCTATCGGCCGTCGGCCGATATCCCACACACAACTCCCCACTCAATCCACACGCACCTAAAACACAATCCAATCAACAAACAAACCCAAAATTCTCGCTATTAGATCAGTTTTCTGTCTCTTAGTGTCCGCTGGTTTAAACTCACGCTCCCGCCAACCGACACTTCCGACTTCCGCCCTATCCAACACCCGAGTCTAACCCAGCCAGGGACACGACCTTTGACAATGGCCTTCAACTAATATGAAGAGGGGCACTACTGATTAGGAATTTGCACATTGCTGCCACCTACTGCTCTGGAGTTGTAAGCAGACGTGATTTGCAATCTTAACCCATGAGAATTAGGTTGTGTTCACATAAATTCGTCTTGTAAATTTTAAATTTACTTTAATTTAATTTAGTTTAAATTTAAATTAATTTAAATTTATTTAAATTGTTGCATTTTATGCTAAAACTGCATGATTTAGAACTGTTCAACCACAAAACATGATTTGATATAATAGAAGCCAAATGTAAGCTTTAGGTTAAGGTAACAGACACTCAGTTTGCTTTTTTTGAGTGTATGTTTTGATGAAGACTTCATGTTTGTTCAGAGTTTTTCATCCAACATTATGTGAAATTTATTGATCACTAATTAATTTAAGACTCAGGAGGCAACCTGGTCTCATGAAATATTTGTAGAAATTAGTATGAAAAATATTGCACTGAAATTCATACATAACCCATAATTCAGACATCGTGTGACCGAACGTCACATCTGTGAAAACTTGTTCGACATTCCTTACATTCTCAGCGGACATTCGTTACATTTTCAGTGGAATAGCTTATGAGTTTGGGTGTGTTTTGATCACATTTCTAGCAGGAAATATGCTTATGGAAATAAGGAAATATCCTTATTTCCATAAGCCTAACCCTGTCGGGCATATTTTAATGCGTAATGTAATGATAAGATTCCAGCTGACGGTGAAAGGAACGTCTGGCATTTTTAAGGCTGTCGCTTCCGGGTTCTCTTCAGGGCTCACACTGATCGGTCATTATGCCGTTCATTGGTAACATATGCACAAAAAAAAGTGCTTTACTTTTCGTATGATATCATATGAATATTTCATGAGACTATGTTGCAGGAGGACAGGAAATTTAAGTGCCATGTCGTTGAGGACAGAATAAATGTTCTTGAATATGTCTAACTTCTTGATGAAGAATTCATGTTTTCTGTCCAACATTATATGATATGTATGTATCACTAATTGATTGAATTTTGGGTATGTTCTGTAGATTCACAATGTATCTGATTTCTACACTGTCGAAAAAAAAATCAATTTTAGAGTATATGACTCTAATTTTTTACAGTATTTTTTCTTTTCTTTAAAAATAGTGTATAAAACTGTAAAATTACAGATATTATCTGTAAATCAACAATCTGTTGTTTTTAGTATTATGACAGTAATGAAAAATTACATTTATTTTTCATTTTTTTACAAAGATATACTATATTCACTTTACATCACCTTTTCTGTTTTCTTAAATTACATACAAATTCACATAAAATAACAGTGACTATCTGTAATTCAATATGTAGCCTGGTATATTACAGTTCATGTACATACTAACAATCTTAACACTTTTCTCTGTAATTTTAAGGTAAATCTTATTATTTTTATATTTGCATGTAATTATACATTCAGCCTGTAATTAAATATGTAGCTTGTTATATTAAGGTCTAAGTCCATACTATTCAACGTTGTCCTCTGTAATTTTAAGGTAAATCTTATTATTTTTATATTTGCATATCATTATACATTCAACCTGTAATTAAATATGTAGCTTGTTATATTAAGGTCTAAGTCCATACTATCTAACTCTGTAATTTGAAGGTAAATCTTATTAGTTTTAGATTTATGTGTTCTTTTTCATTTAAACTCTGTTAAAAAAATATATGTAGCTCATTATATAGAGGTTTATGTCCATTATAAAGTTTTTCTCTCTAATGTTAAGGTAAATCTTATTCACAATCTTGTTCACTACTTATATGGTATGTATAAAAGTACTGGTGTATATAGTTAGTACTTTAATATTCAAACTGTAATTCTGGATATAATGTCAATGAATCTGACAAAAATACAATGAGTAAAGACAAAGTCAGGAAAAAGGATTGCAATAGTCCAGGCAGGAAGTAACAACAACAATTAGCTTCTTGCTGTTGAATGTTTTACTCAAATATCAACAAAACTTTTGCACTTTATGAAAATGACAAGGGCATCATGAACCTCCAGAGTGCTCTTTTGAATGAAGTTCCTCTAAATTGAAGCTTCAGGCAGTAGTTTGATGCACCTAATATCTAAACTAGCCAGCTGCATAGTGAGACACCGATAACAAAAATCTTCCATCTCTTGCAAGTAAAAAAAACAAGAAACAATATATAGAAAAAGGCTGTGGTTACAAAACGTTTGTCTGAAATGAATAAACACTTTTCAAAAACACTGATCAACTGATTTCAATGCACTGTTCTACTTAGAACCTGTGGTCCTCGCATTCACATAGACCATAACCTAAACATTTCTTGATAGATGATTGCGTCTGTTCAGTGAGGTAGTGATCTCAACTTTTTACTCTACTGACATCCCTTCTCTTTTATTTTGACTTTGGTCCCTTGATCTGGGTTGATTCTGAAGATGCATCTGTTGGAAAAACATTTTAACATAAAGCATTCAGAGAAAACTAATCTTGGCATTAAAGCTAGTGAAAAAACATCTTTAGATACAAAGTTAACAAGTTTTCTCAAAGCTACACTACGCAATATCCGATCATAAGAGGGGGTTGAGAGTGGAGATGCACTGAGACTCCTAACATGTGCAGTATGTATACTTACCGTATGTCACAGAGCCTGTGAATATTCTCATTCATCCAGGTTATGAGATGATGAGGAGTTGCCAGGTTTGAATGCTATGTGTTTACAAACAGCAACTATCAAATCCTACATTATCTACCTTTGAAGCAGTGTGTGCATGCATACTGAAAGCGTACCTCTGCCAGACCTCCAGAGTAGCGGCAAGTTCCACTGGGTAGTCAACGTTGTGCAGGTAATATGAGCAGAACATCATCTGGAATGCTTTGGTGAAGCAGGGAAGCTGTTCATTGACGATGACCTGGTCCACAACCATAAACATCTTGGCAGTGAGTAGGCTATTACTTGCAAACAGTGGAGGAGTATGATTACCTTAGCCGGTGTTACAGGCCATGGTATGTGCTGCCTGCTGTCTCTTGTGTGTCCTCCCTTCTGTCAGGTACCGCCCCGTCTCCACCTTCTCCTGATGATCAGCTGATTAACCAGCTGCGGTATAAAGGCTCCAGCTGGGGTGCTTCGCGGCTGCCTGTGAGCCAACCAACTACCAGTGGGTCGTGGTGTGCGCGTGTGGATCGTTTCAGACCAGCTTGTCGTTTTGTATTGTTCCTTTAGTTTTGTTGGCATCTTTGTTTTAACTGAATAAATCCCTGCGTTCGCAGATGATCCTTGGTTCGCCGTTTTGCTCTTGGTTTGTTTTGGCTTGTATTATTTTTTTTTTCAATTGTTACCTCCCTATGTTCCCCTAGATTTCTCCCTTATTCTAGGGACGTAACAATTTTGGGGGCTCGTCCGGGATGAGTTTACCCGCAAACGTGCCAGTGCCAATCTTTTGTTTTGTCACTGTTGTTGCCCCGGTGGTTCCTGCGGTGTGTATTGCTGTTTGTGTGCCTACAGCCTGCAGTGACGTCAGTGGCAGCTTCTCCAGATTAGACAGGTGAGTGCCCAGCTGGGCTGAGTTGTAATCAGCCTTTCCTTCGGGTGCTCTTTTGTTGTTTGCCTTTTTTATTTTCGGGGGTAAACTCCGGGCGGAGATTTCGATCTCCGATGGGGGCTGGCGTTTCAGGGTTTCGGCCGCTGATGTGTTGCCTGTAAGACGCCTCGAGCCAGGCACGCTCCCAGAAGAAAGGTAGGTGAAGTCTGTATTAGGTAGGATCTGGGGAAGTGTGTCCTCTGTTTGGCTGTTTGTGTGTGGCCTCTGACATCATACATTCCGTGTGTCTCCGGTGGTTTTCAGTGATTGTTAGGGCAGCCTTTTTGTTTGCGGGGCGCTGCCGCGTAATTTCTCCCGGTGTGCTTGATGATGGCAACATTTGATCTTGAAGCGTTTGTGTCTGATCCGTCACTAATTGTGTTTAATAAGTGTAAGAAAAGTGATTTACATGTGGTTGCTGAGGGGTTTCCGTTTCCCATTCCCTTGTTAAAGCGGAGCTCAAAGCCGTCCTTTTAGATGAGTTGGTTAGCAGAGGGGTTTTCAGCTTACCGGTGTCTGGGGATGCTCACTCAGGGGAAGCAGCCTCCCCTGGAGAGAGCCGCCCGGCATCCGCGGAGGTGTCAGAGCAGCGAAAGAGGCTTGGACGACGGGGAAGCCAGTCACTTTGCCTCATTTCGTTCCTCGTTCTGTAGAGTCAGCTCTTAGTTCTAGAGTGGAGGCTAGGCTGAAAGTCCGTTTAGCCCGTTTACAGCTGGAAAAGGAGGAGCGCGAGCGTGAGTTTCAGTTTCGCAGGGAGGTTGAGCTTAAAAAGTTAGAGGCAGACACAGCTGTTAGGCTGCGTCAGGTGGAGCTGCAGACACGCACAGTTCAGACTGCTGATTCTCCACCCGTGTCCTGTCCCCCTGTCGCCTTTGATGTGAGCAAACATATTTCCTTGATCCCTGTATTCCGTGAGGCAGAAGTAGAGACATAATTTGGCGCATTTGAGCGTATTGCTGCTGCTTTACGCTGGCCTGAGGATGTGTGGGCTATTCTGCTGCAATGAAAGTTGACAGGCAGAGCTCAGGAGGCCTGTTCTTCCTTGTCTGTGGAGGATGGCCTCAATTATGATAAGGTAAAGAGCACTATTCTGCGGGCATATGAACCGGTACCTGAGGCCTACAGACAGCGTTTTCGTAGTCTTAGTAGGGTGCCCAATCATTCAGACCCACATCGATTTTGCCAGAGAGAAAGGCATTCTTTTTGACCGATGGTGTGCAGCCTGTAAGGCTGATGATTTTTCCTCAGTATGTGAGTTAATGCTACTGGAGGAGTTCAAAAGCTGTGTCTGTATATTTAAATGAACAGAAAGTGTCCACTTTGCAGCAGACTGCCGCTTTGGCAGATGAGTATGCACTCACTCATAGAAGTGTTTTAGCCAAACGTGAGGCTCCTCGTGAGGTTTTTGAGAAGTCTGCTTTGCAGGTGCCAGGTGATGCTGCTCCATCAGTTTCCAAAACCAGGAGGCAGTGTTTCTATTGCCACAAATCAGGTCACTTGATTGCCGATTGTGTTGCTTGGAAACGTCATCAGAGGCCTGCTGTGAAGCCGCCTAAGGGTGTGGGACTTATTGAAACTTCCATCAGTGACCAGGCCCCAGTGTTAGGGGTGCCTGATGACTGTTTTAAGCCTTTCACCTTTGACTGTTTTGTTTCTCTAACAGGGCTGGCTGAGGACCAGCGCTTAGTGACTGCGCTGCGTGATACTGCCTGTTCACAGTCCCTCATTTTGTCTAGTGTGCCTCCGCCAGGTACTGAGTCAGACTCCAGTGCTGTAGTTAGGAGAATTGAGATGGGTTTCATTCCCGCACCTCTGCACCGAATCCATGTGAAGTCTGTTTTGGCAACTGGTTATTTCGCTGTGGGTGTCCGTTCTTGCTTTCCTATTGCTGGCGTTGATTTCATCATGGGTAATGATATAGCGGGCGGTAAGGTTTATCTTGTTCCAGAGATTGTTGCTGATCCCATTTTAGAGTGTGATCATGATGACTTGGCTAAGAAACACCCTGATGTTTTTGCAGTTAGTGTGTTAACTGGAGCCAAGGCTCATGAACAGGCCCAGGAGGTTGACTTAGCGGATTCCCTGTTTGTATTCTCTCTCTCTCAGGGTGAGCTGCCCCCTGGTGGTGGTTTAGTGGACTGTGGTTTTGAGAAACCTGAAAGGGGGAAGGTGCCTGTTGCTCCTGCAGCTCCCTTGCCACTGCACCGTGAGGCTCTCATTGCTGCCCGGAAAGCAGATCAGTCCCTAGCTGGCTGTATGGCCGTTGCGTTAAAGGAACCCAGTGAGTGTACATCGAAACAACCATATTTTATTGATGATGGTGTTCTGATGCGCAGATGGGTTTCGCAGCCAGGCAGTGCAGCGGCCGAGCCAGGCGAGGATTGGAGTGTGATCCACCAAATAGTCCTTCCTGGTGAGTGTCGTCAGCCTGTGTTAAAGCTTGCTCATGAACACTTGTGGTCAGGTCACCTGGGCATAGCTAAAACGTACCATTGAGTTCTCAGGCATTTTTTCTGGCCTGGTTTGAAGGCTGATGTAGTGAGCTTTTGTAAGACCTGTAATACTTGTCAGATGGTGGGGAAACCTATTCAACCTGTGCCCCCTGCCCCTCTTCATCCTGTTCCAGCGGTTGGTGAGCCTTTCAAGCATGTGATTGTTGACTGTGTGGGTCCGCTACCTAAAACCAAGGTTGGTAATCAATTCCTGCTGACTGTGATGTGCGTTTCTACCCGTTTTCCTGAGGTTATTCCTCTGCGACGTATTATTGCACCAGCTGTCACTAAGGCACTTAGTAGTGCAAACTGACCAAGGAACTAACTTTCTTTCCAAAGTCTTTAATGAAACCTTGCGATCCCTTGGTATTTCTCATTCAGTGTCAAGTGCTTACCATCCTGAATCTCAGGGAGCGCTTGAACTGTGGCATCAAACATTAAAATCAATGTTAAGTAAGTATTGCCGTGACAATGGTAAGGACTGGGATGAGGGTGTGCCATTTGTGTTGTTTGCCATCAGAGATGCAAAGCAGGAGTCTTTGGGGTACAGCCCTGCAGAATTAGTGTTTGGCTACAATGTGCGAGGCCCGTTAGCCGTTCTGAAGGAGCAGTTAGTGCGCAGCCCCCCAAGACAAACTAACATCTTAGATTTTGTCTCTAAATGCAGGGAGCGCCTGCATCTTGCCTCCAAGCTGGCAAGAGAGGCTCTCGCCTCCTCTCAGGGTGGCATGAAACAGCGGTTTGACCAGAAGGCAGTTGAGCGCCAGTTCCAGCCAGGTGATGAGGTGTTGGTTTTGTTACCTACACCTGGGTCAGCTCTTACAGCTCGTTTCAGAGGTCCCTATATAGTGGAGAGTAGAATCTCTGACACTGACTATGTTGTTCGAACACCCGAGCGCCGGAAGAAGCCCCGCTTGTGCCACATTAACATGCTTAAGTCTTACCATTCACGAGAGGCTAGGGCTAAGCAAGCTAAAAACTCCACAGAAACCACTGTTGCCGTTACTCCTTCACTTGTTTGTGTAGCAGCTATGACAGGTGATTTGGCTTCACCCTGTGATGCACAGCAATCTGGCCGGTTGTCCAACTCTGAATTTTTGTCTAATGCAGAACATAATTTGTCCCATCTTCCTCCAGCTCAGCGTCAGGATGTGCTCAACCTCTTCACTGCATATCCCACTTTGTTCGGTGATGTGCCCTCCCGTACTAACGTTGTAGAGCCTTGGAACCTGGCTGAACATGGTCTTGCTTTGCCTAGCTGTAGTCCTTGGAGTTCTCCGTGCTTGCTGGCTCCTAAATCGGACGGAACACCTCGCTTCTGCACAGACTTCCGTAAGGTGAATGCGGTCACCGTGCCCGATTCTTTTCCTCTGCCTCGCATGGATGACTGTATAGATAGTGTGGGTCCTGCAGTATGCATCACCAAATTAGATTTGCTCAAGGGGTACTGGCAGGTTCCTTTAACTCCGCGAGCATCTGACATCTCCGCGTTTGTCACCCCAGATGCCTTCATGCAGTACACAGTCATGGCATTTGGCATGAGAAATGCCCCAGCCACCTTCCAGCGCCTCATGTAGCATGTGTTAGGAAATGTGCCAGACTGCAGTGTGTACTTGGATGATGTGGTGATCTATTCCAAGAACTGGCTGAGTCACATTTCTAGCCTGACGGAGGTTTTCCAGCGGCTGGCAAATGCCTCCCTGACCCTAAATCTTGCTAAATGTGAGTTTGGCAAGGCTATGGTCACCTACTTGGGGAAGCAAGTTGGCCATGGGCAGGTTCGGCCTGTAACCGCTAAGGTAGAGGCTGTATTAGCGCTACCATTTCCTACCACCCGGCGTGAAATCCGACGTTTCCTAGGCATGGCAGGTTACTACCGGTGTTTCTGTAAAAACTTCTCCACGGTGGTTGCGCCACTAACCAAACTGTGTAACCCAGCCATTCCTTTTGTTTGGGATGATGATTGTGACCATGCTTTTACTGCTGCGAAGTCCCTCCTTTGTAGTGCTCCAGTGCTGGCTGCACCCGATTTTTCCAGGCCTTTCAAGCTGGAGGTGGACGCTAGTGCCACGGGAGCTGGAGCAGTGTTGTTACAGGACAGTGTGGGTGATGTGTGCCACCCCGTCTGTTACTATTCAGTGAAGTTTAAGGGGCATCAACTGAACTATTCAACCATAGAGAAAGAAACTCTGGCCATGCTCCTTGGTCTGCAACATTTTGAAGTTTATGTTGGCTCCACTTCTGTACCTGTTAAAGTATACACAGATCATAACCCCCTAGTTTTTCTAACACAGATGTATACCAGCAACCAGCGGTTGATGCGCTGGGCACTCCAAGCCCAGCGCTACAACATCAAAATACAGCACAAGAAGGGAGCCGACAATCTGGAAGTATTCTTACTGCATAGTCATTTCGAGCATTTTTTTTTTTTTTGTAGTGAAATGTGTGTTGAACTAGTGTGACAAATGGGTACCTGTGGGTAGGGGTTTATTCTTATGGGTGGGGGTGTTACGGGCCATGGTATGTGCTGCCTGCTGTCTCTTGTGTGTCCTCCCTTCTGTCAGGTACCGCCCCGTCTCCACCTTCTCCTGATGATCAGCTGATTAACCAGCTGCGGTATAAAGGCTCCAGCTGGGGTGCTTCGCGGCTGCCTGTGAGCCAACCAACTGCCAGTGGGTCGTGGTGTGCGCGTGTGTGGATCGTTTCAGACCAGCTTGTCGTTTTGTATTGTTCCTTTAGTTTTGTCGGCATCTTTGTTTTAACTGAATAAATCCCTGCGTTCGCAGATGATCCTTGGTTCGCCGTTTTGCTCTTGGTTTGTTTTGGCTTGTATTATTTTTCTTTCAATTGTTACCTCCCTATGTTCCCCTAGATTTCTCCCTTATTCTAGGGACGTAACAGCCGGTAATTACGTTACATGTATATGGATCCCCATTGGTTAAGTAAGCCAGGAGCTGTGTTCCACACACAGCAAAACAAAAAGGAAAAATATGAAATGTAATTTCTCCAGTTCTAAACATGTTTTGCATTGTAGCGCACACGCATGTAAACATAAAAAAAGGTTAAACTAAGTCAATATTATCTTTTGGCACACCTACCACAGACCACAATGCAGGGTGTTCAGGGTAGCTTAGTGGTGGCTTGGTTCAGAATAGTGCCTGCTCTGCTGGACGGCTCAGTTTGAACAAGCTGAAAGTACCGCAGGATTCTTCTGAACTTGGTGGCTGTGGACTCTTCAAAGCTGTCATCAATCTGGACACCTGTTAGTTCTCTGAAATGAAGCCTTATTCCACTTTCCTTGCAGAGGAGAGGCCATTCCTTAAGGATGTCTTCTGTCTCCTTCAATCCTGACAGCATATCTCTTCTCTGTGGGGGAAACGTCTCAATCATCAGTCTTTCTATTTTCTTTGCTTCTTTGTCTTTGTTTTTGAACATATTCATTAGCTCTTTTTGTTTTTGCTTTTGTTAATCTTTTGTTTCGCCAACAGGAAGCTCTGGGTCAGGGTTAACGCAGCCATATGCATCTTTGCGTGCTTTTTTTGCATTGTCAGGTATGTCACTTTCAGAAAGCCTTTTCTGGGCAGGAGGAGCTTGGAGTCTTTTACACTTATCAATCCGAGATATTAACTGTTTCACAAGCGAGTCATACCCAGTGCCGACAACCTGGCCCTCAATCTCATCTCGGAAGGATGTGGGGTAGCTAATTACCATTTTCCTTGCAATTTCAATGATGTGCCTCTTTCCTGGTTTCTTGCATACAGTCAGTATTTCATCAAAAAGTAAAATGATAATTTATTGGTCAATAATATATAAACTATTACTAATAATATATAAACTAAGTAAACTATTAATCAATAATATATTAAGAATGAAATATCAATGTAAATGCACCCTGCGTGCACCAGTTAATCTTGCTCGTTCCTCTTGTATTATATCAATGAGCATAAATAATGAACTTAACTCTTCTCATTTCTGAGTATCTCCCCAGGAAATCTATCTGATACTATGTGTCACCTAAGTGCTTAAGGCTTAAGTTTTATTACTGGCAGAATAAACAGATAAGACCAGTTCCTCCTCTCTGACCCAAGAAACTCCAGGACATATACCAGGAGGAGGGGTTTTATTGCCCCACATTCCTGCTTTAATCCTGCCAGACACATTCAAAGCTTAATGTGGCCTCTTCCTTCCTCCCAGCCTGGAACAGAACATTACATTAAGATTTTAATGGTTAGCTATGCTTTCATTCATCAGCTACTGTCATATAAGTATCACTGTTATAATGTCAAACATCAGTCTCCACATAGATCCTCCTGCTTCCTCTGCTCTTATACAGGATCAATGTGACACATGTTACACTAAGTTTGGAATAACTGTACATACACAGCTATGCATAGACTGTTGTAAAACACCTACCTACATGCTCTGACACCATGGTTCATCTGTGTTGCTTAATTTGTTGATTAATTTCAATTCAATTGGTCAAGTTTTGTTCTGTTGTTTCCTACTATAGGGTGCTTGGTGTCATTTTACAGCTGAGAGAGGGAGCTTTCACATAGAGAAACTTTAATAAAGTAAAACACAGCAGTATTAACATTAAATAAGTTAAAAGAATATCATCTCAGGTAACTTGGTGGATGGGGAGAGACCAGTGGTCACACCCCCACTGGACCTTCAACAAGGTTCATAAAAAGCCTCAGCTGGTCTGAACGCTCTCTATACTCTTCTTCAGTCCTTCAGTCAGTCAAGTTCTGGTCTTCATCCTCTCCACTACATCTCTGTTCTCCCTCTCCCACATGCTGGGAGGGGGAGGGAAACAATGATGACCCAGAGACAGAGACATGCTGTCTCACCGCAGGCCCAGCGCCTCATGGCATGAAGAGCAACGTCTCCTGAATCTTCATTCTGCTCCAGATAGGACTGAAAATCCCTGAATGCTGCCTCTGAATGGCCTCCTCAGGACCTAGCACCTCATGGCATGAAGAACAGCCTATCTAGAACCTTCCAAATCTGCATCCTGCCTCAAGACCATCTTGTCTCCTCTGTCTACTCCTTTGCCCTGAAAATGTGAGCCAGCTCCTCTGCTCAGACACAGGCTGCAGAAAATGACTCCAGCCGTCATGAAGAAACTTAAAAGAAAAAAAAGACTGTCGGTCGACACGTTGGTGTGAATCCAGCCGACCTCCCCCACCACCGGGTGGGGGGTGGAGGGGAATTGAAGCAAGGGCACAGAGACTATGCTGTGAAGAGGAGAGACAGACAGAGAGAGACTGAGATGGAGCCATGTCAACCAGAAATGTTCAGAGATGACCAAAGATGTCCAGAACTGTCCAGCAGATCCAGACAGAACCTGCCGCCACTCCTCACTCCCATCCATCCAGGAACAGTGATATACTGCATATACATCTTACAGATATTAAAGAGTTTGATGATTAGACGCTAAATTGAATGGCCTGAATTTAGGGCTTAATCTAAGAAACTTAATACAGAACAATAAAATACTAAACTTAAATTCAAAATAGTAAATTGCTCCACAGTCTTCTCTGATGCCTCTCAAACTCTCAACTGCTGAACGCCACCAAATCTAAACCAAATTTTGGTAACAGCCTAATTCTTAATTTGGTCTAGATAACCACCAATGAATTTAATTGGTCACATTGAATTAATTAATCAGATATTCATCCTTTGAACTTTGCCTTTGTTTAATCATTCATTCCATTTTTGTCACAGTGAGTCAATGCCATGCATCTTCCATTAATCTTACTTTATCCTAGTTTTTTTTTTTTTAAATTTTCTATTTTATTATTTCTGTTAGTAGCCTGGTCATTTAGTTTGTCAAATTAATCATTTATTAGTAGTTATTTTCTGTTACAGTAGTAACAGTTATATTTATAGTAGTAGTTATTAAGAACCTTATTATAGTAGTTATAAAGAACTTGGTAATTTGATTTGTGTGTGTGTGTGTATATAAAGCAATTGAATCACTGTACACTAGGCCAAGAACTCCATAGCACCCTGAGATTAAGAGACTCTATTAATTAATATCAAATTCACAAGTTTTCCCTGTTTTAGCAAAACTGGGTGGCACCCTGATAATTTCTACTGTTAAAGGTAATTTAATAATTTAAAATAAGTATTTGATATTAATTAATGATTGACTAATCTGCTCTACACTATTTATGCTGCATCAATAAAAAAGGTGTGTCAGATCGCTATACAAGCTGTATATAAACACGGTCACGTAATTCACACCAGGTTTCCCCGATCAGTAGGATTTCCCCAGAATGACGTAGGACTAAATCACTATGCGCTCCTATTAAAGATGATGTCGCTACACATTTGATTGTTTTGATTAAATAAAATCTCTGCCCATCAGAGATCAGTCTCTGGAGATCAACAGATAGACTGATCTTATAAGTGATCACCTCTGCAGCTTCACACTGACAGCCTGACAGGCTGCTCAGTGACTAAAGCAGAACGCGACAAGCAGATACATCAACGTCATCGGGTAAATAGTGAGTCGACGTGGGTCGACATGGCTCGACTTTCACACTGTAGCCGATCCGATCCGAGCCGATGAACTCACGGGTAGATTGCTGAGTCGTTGACCCGCGTCAAAATGCCATTTCGACCCTTTCACAGTGCACGGGGATTTTCCGTGGCTTTAGACGCCTCAGCAGTTCAGAATGCTGACTGACTGTTCCCTTGAAGCATTTATAGCGCTCTGCCTTGCTATACAGTATCACTTCCTCTCTGGGTGTCGTCTTCAAGTCAGCTGTCATCAGTTCTTCTTCTTCACTGGTTGATATTCAGTGCTGGATGTCCTCTGGACGGTACCACAGACTTAGAAATGTTAATATATACCTACTAGAGACATCTCCAACCAAATAAAGAGATAAGACCCCTTCCTGTCCCAGCCCCACATTCCTTTCACTTTGTGTGTTTCCTGTTCTTTGTCAGAGACAATGTGCCCTCAGGTTGTAATTAAACTAAATCTACCTAGTTATGTGCAATAAAGCATTTAAAATATTAACAGAATGAAATGATAAAACACATCATAATTAGTAAAAAGTGCAAGTGTATATGATTGCATAACAAGATCACACAAACATTATCCTTCACATCTCAACAGAGTTTATCTTATCATGCCTGCATGTGTTCTCCTGTGGGGGATGGTACAACCTTACAGAGATTCAACTCAAGTCTGCATCGTACAACGTACTCTATTAATTATACAGTTCCAACCTAGGTAAATGTTTATACCATTTTTTTAACAATTCCTTACATATGCTATGTAAACTAGCCGCTATGCTATCTTACTAAGCAAAACTAGCGACAAAATATTACAATTAATATACTGTAGGCAGGGTGGCACGGTGGTGTAGTGGTTAGCACTGTCGCCTCACAGCAAGAAGGTACCGGGTTTGATTCCCGGACCTTTCTGTGTGGAGTTTGCATGTTCTTCCCGTGTCTGCGTGGGTTCTCTCCAGGTACTCCGGCTTCCTCCCACCATCCAAAAACATGCATGGAGATAAGGTTAATTGGCTAATTTAAATTGACCGTAGGTGTGAACGTGAGTGTGAGTGGTTGTCTGTCTCTATGTATCCTGTGATGAACTGGAGACTTGTCCGGGGTGTACCCTGCCTTTCACCCTAAGACTGTCCCTATGTGAGGTGGTAGAAGTGGTAGAAAATGGATGGATTTTGCCTTCTGCAGCTTGTCATGGTGAGTGGACTGAAAATCAAGACAGACTGTGTTTATCTGTTTGTAAAGAGTTCAACCAAGCATCTGTTTCCATGTGTTACTCTAGAAGATCTGTGATCAAGTAGTATTATCAAAAGTATTTCATGCTGTTTAATTTCACAGTCAAACATTATTCATGCTTACTAATATTGTTTCTCGGTTAAAATAACCACAGAAATGTTGTTACCATAGTTTGTGTATAAATAGTGAACAGAGGCATTATTACTCACCCATTGGTTTGAGGCTGATAGCTCTGAGATTTCATTATCACCATCTTGGATTATTAGGCATTATTAGGCCTTACACTGGGAACCAATGTGCTTACTGGTGAATGACTCGCATTCATACTATTTAAGTGAACTCATGATGCTTCATCGACAGAGGGTGTTGATTTGCCACCAAATGAAAACAAGGCCATACGAAAGCGTATGTCACAGCAAGGAAAATAACAATCATGGATCTTCAACGACCAGCGAGCATTTGTACTCATACAAATCATTATTTATCTGCACAAAGCTATGCTCCAACATCTGCTGCCAACATATTCCACACACACATTTTCGCCGTGAGAGACAATTAACCTGGGGTGCGTGTCCCAAAACATTTGTTGCAAACTTCCTTAGCTACTTCCTAAGTTCGAACGTTGGATCTACGACCCAAGTGTTTCCCAACAGCATCGTCCGAACAAAGCAACTTCTGATGTTTACAACTGACATAGTCCAATGTATCGTTGAACGATGCAAGTGTTTCCCAAAAGCTTAGTTGGAACGATGCATCGTAAGTTGCATCGGAAGGCTGTGTGTCACAGTTGAGGTGAAAAGATGCAAGTTATGTTTTAAAAACAAATGTTTCTGTAGCCCTAGAAGTTTCAAAGTACAACTTTGATAGCCTACTATGAAATAATTGTATCAAGATTTTAAATTGAAAATAAGTCATCATTAAAGTAAAGTGTTTAAGAGGGCTAATCCACTAATGCTGACTTTAATCAAATTTTGTATGAATCTTACTGATAGTATTTTAGATTAGTATTACTAAAACACACACACACTTGTCCCAGATTTAAATTACAAACGTGCAAGATATTTATTCACATTAAAATAAATAACAATTAAAAACAACAATAATAATAACATATAGTGATCAATAGTTTAATTAATAGTTTAAATTTACATTAAAAAATAAATAACAATAATTAACAACAATCATAAATAATAACATATTTATATGCTTGATCACATCTTGACAACAGTGATCATAAATTTGGCATTTGGTTTGATGTTGTGCTGTATTTAGTGAGTGAGGATCATTACAGTCATGTTTGAAGCAGCAAAGACCAAATGTAGAAGATGAATCCATATGGAACAATATTTGATGAATTTGTCATTTTTAAAAATTGGGAAACACAGGTGTAAAAAACGTGTCCACAATGATACATGAGGCCCCAGGATGAGAGCAGGGGGATCAGCCTTTTGATGAAGACTCATTTTCACTTTTGTTGTCTCAATGCTCGTAAGTGAAAAATCCTTCTGTGTTTCCGGCAGAAATCCAGAACCAAGCTGTACTGTCAGTGTTGAAGAGGTAATAACCAACATAGCAGTAAAATGGTTGTGGAAACACTCTGTTGGTGAGAGTGTGTCTGTCTGCCTCAGGGGTTAGAAGGTCTGTGTCTTACACACACAATGTTGACCTGTATCTTAATAAGATCAAAGTCCTTTGTGGTTCCATGTTGTGATGGGGAGCACACTGGACTTTAAATCCACTGATATCTTAGATCAAAGCATTCAAATCAAAGGAGGAGAAAATCCGATGATAATATTCACTATTATATTATTAATTTCACTACAATATCAAATGAATATAAATAAATAACATGAAAAATCCATAGTCTGCTGTGTTAAATATTAGATTACTCGTGTGTATTGCTCATGTTTAAAGACATTCATGTTTCATTTGTTAGTGAACTTTATTTTCCATATTTTAAGAATCAGCAGAAATAAGTTTTTCATATATGCAAACATAGTCAAACTGGTATCCAATAGCAACCACAGAATCAAATGGAAACAGAGTAGAATGGAACATTCTACAAAACATGATGTCATTTGGAACATCCATCAAATACATGATGACATCATGATTTCGAGAATGTTGCTGAACACCTGCACCAGGTTCAGAGTCAGATTTCACTGAGACAGCAGTCTGAGTGAAGTGTAGCTTCCTGAGGAAATAAAGTCTCTTTTGGGTCTTCTCCACTTGGTGAGAGGTGTGTGGACCAGGTGAGGTCAACTGAGATGTGGACTATATATACTGAATGAAGGAATGAAGGAAACTGTGTTTACTATCTGAAGTATGTTTAAGTCCATCATTAGTAACAATAACTATCAGGCTATTGTGTAGTGTTTACTGTCTGAGCTAATGCTAGCATGCTAGCTGAGGTCTCTGTGGCACACTCGGCCAGCGTGTTCGGCTGTTAGCGGAGAAGTTGGTGGTTCGAGCTCACCCAGGGACCATGGTTTATGTGCTTAATTAACCAGGTAATGTCATGAAAATAAGGGTGTTTTCACACTTGGTCCCTTTCAGCCCTTCAAACAAACTGAGACCAATGACTCATCATTTTTTGCGCATATGTGAACACAGCAACCGTACTCAGACCCCTTTGAAATGAACTGTGGTGGTCTCAGTACGGTTCACCTGTGGAGATAGAATTGTCTCAAAAAGATATATAGAAATAAAAGATTATATATATATATATATGCTCCTCTCACCCTTGTAGGGTCTACCAGAGTCCTGGGAGTTTGAGGGTTCTGCACAGTATCTTTGCTATTCCGAGGACTGCGCTCTTCTGGACTGAGGCTTCAGATGTTGTTCCTGGAATCTGTTGGAGCCACTCTCCCAGTTTCGCGGTCACCGCCCCGAGCGCTCCGACCACCACAGGAACCACGTTGGCCTTCACCTTCCACATCTGTTCCAGCTGTTCTTTCAACCCCTGGTACTTCTCAACCTTTTCGTGCTCCTTCTTCTTGATGTTGGCATCAGCTGGTACCGCCACATCTATCACCACTGCCCTCTGCTGCTCTTCATCCACCACCACTATGTCTGGTTGGTTAGCCAGGAGCTGTTTGTCAGTCTGGATGCTGAAGTCCCACAGGACCTCAGCCCTGTTGTTCACAACCACCTTTGGTGGTATGTCCCATTGGGATTTGGGTACTTCTAGTCCATACTTGGTACAGATATTCCTGTACACTATCCCAGCCACCTGGTTGTGCCTCTTCATATACACTGATCCAGTTAGCATCTTACATCCCGCTCCTATGTGCTGGACTGTTTCAGGGGCCTCCTTACACAGCCTGCACCTTGGGTCTGGTCTACTGTTGTAGATCCTGGCCTCTATAGCCCTCGTGCTCAGGACCTGTTCTTGTGCCGCCATGATCAGTGCCTCTGTGCTGTCTGTCAGCCCAGCATTTTCCAGTCATTGGTAGGTCTTCTTGATATCGCCCACTTCCTCTATCTGACGGTGGTAGATGCCATGTAGGGGCTTGTCCCTCCATGTTGTCTGCTCCTCACCCTCCTCACACTCTTCAGATTTCTGCTGCCTGAGGCTTTCACTGAGCTGTTCATCTGCAGGGGCCATTTTCCTGATGTATTCTTGGATCTTCGATGTTTCATCCTGGACAGTGGCTCTGATACTCATGAGTCCTCGGCCTCCCTCTTTCTGCTTAATGTACAGCCTCAGGGTGCTGGACTTGGGGTGAAACCCTCCGTGCATGGTGAGGAGCTTCCTTGTCTTGATATCTGTGGCTTCTATCTCCTCCTTTGGCCAGCTTATGATCCCAGCGGGGTATCTGATGACTGGAAATGCGTACATGTTGATGGCTCGGACTTTGTTCTTGCCATTCAACTGACTCCTCAGGTCTTGCCTTACTCTCTGGAGATATTTAGCTGTGGCTGACTACCTTGCGGCCTCCTCATGGTTTCCATTAGCCTGTGGGATACCAAGGTATTTGTAGCTGTTTTGGATGTCTCCTATCCTGCCCTCTGGTAGGTCCACCCTTCAGTTCTGATCATCTTGCCTCTCCTCGATACCATCTGGCCACACTTGTCCAAGCTGAGTGATATCCCTATGTCGTCGCTGTAGATCCTGGTGGTGTAGATCAGTGAGTCGATTTCTCGCTCATTCCTGGCATACAGCTTGATGTCATCCATGTTGAGCAGGTGGCTGATTGTTGCCCCACTTCGGAATCGGTATCTGAAGCCGCTCTTTGTGATGATCTGACTGAGGGGGTTCAGACCTATGCAGAACAGCAGTGGTGATAGTGCATCCCCTTGGTATATGCCACACATGATGGTGACTTGGGCGATCGGCTTTGAGTTGGCCTCTAGGGTCATCTTCCACATTCCCATGGAGTTCTTGATGAAGGCTCTTAGTGTCCTGTTGACCTTTTACAGTTCCAGACATTCCAGTATCCATGTGTGTGGCATTGAATCGTAGGCTTTCTTGTAGTCAATCCAGGCAGTGCACAGGTTGGCCTGTCGATTCTTATAGTCTCTGTGAACTGCTCTGTCGACCAGTAGCTGGTGTTTGGCTCCTGTGGTTTTACTGCCAATTCCCTTCTGTGCATTCTCAGGTCCACTAGCCATTGGGCATTGGTGTTGTGTGATGCCTCTCTTTCCCAGATGCTCTTCCAGTATCTTTCCATCTCAGCTCTTGGTGGGTCTGGGCTGATGTTACTTTCCTGCCACTGAGAGTACACCTTGGCCGGGTGAGTGGAGAACATCTTGTTTATTCTCCTAGCCTCTACCTTGGTGTATCTCTTCAGCTGAGAGGCCAGAGCGGTTAGTCTCTGTTTGGCAGTTTCGAGTGCTTCAGGTATGGGCAGCTTGTTGTATTTCCTGGGTACCCCTTTATTCACCATGTTCCCTTTTTGCATCTCTGTTAGCTTACCTTTATCTTGGCCTCCAACCGTCTCTTCCATGGAGGGTATTGCCTCCTGCCATGGGTACTGATCTTAAATCCCAGCATCTCAAGGAGTACCGTTGCTGTACTGTCTATCAGCTTATTGGTCTCAATTGGGATTGTTCTTACTGAAGCATTCACATCTTCTAGCAGATCTTCTGAAGGTACTTGATAATTCAGCTTCGGTAGTTTTCGGAGGCTTCAGGTTTCCAGTTGGTTCACGATAATCCTTCTCAGGTCAGCAGCTCTTCTGTTGAAGCTGTCTATTGGGGCTTGGTACCCAATCTCGGATTGTGGGGGTGATGGTGACATGTGATCTGAGCTCCCCCTTGCCGTAGCATTGTTGTAGTATTTCATCGATCTCTAGTTGGTCCCACATTCATGCCAAATATCCCTCACGCTGACTGGGATTCGAACCCCGGTCTCCTGTGTACCAGTCAGTCAGTCATCCATCCAGCCATTATCTATCACTTATCCTCATAGGGCTGAAGCCTATCCCAGCTGTCTTAGGGTGAAAGGCAGGGTACACCCTGGACAAGTCACCACCTCATCACAGGGCACATAGAGACAGACAACCACTCACATTCACACCTACAGTCAATTTAAATTTGCCAATTAACCTAATCCCCATGCATGTTTTTGAATGGTGGGAGGAAGCCGGAGTACACGGAAAGAACTCACGCAGACACGGGCAGAACATGCAAACTCCACACAGGCCCGGGAATCGAACCCGGTACCTTCTTGCTGTGAGGTGACAGTGCTAACCACTACATCACCGTGCCGCCGCCCCAAAAAGTGACATATAAATAAACAAATTTGTATAAATATATGTGCATTTGTAAATATATTTTCGAGATTTGAAAATAAATATGTTTGACTTGTATGTGGAATCTGCATTTGTGGATCTCTTTTTTGCATTTGTGGATCCCTCTTTTGCATTTGTGGATCTCTTTTTTGCATTTGTGGATCCCTCTTTTGCATTTGTGGATCTCTTTTTTGCTTTTCTCTCAATTACATAATTTTGAGACATTCCTACTGCACATCATGATTCACAAATAAATACCACTAAATTTGAATACAAATACACCCTCCACTGAACAACCAACAGATGGCAGTGTTGTGCAGGTAGCGCCCCTCACGGTTCTGGCTGTACAGTCATGGTACCAATTTCTGGCCCAGTGAGCAACACCGGGGTCTGTACTTTTGTAAACACCATAAATTTGAGTTTTTGGTTTCAATGGATAGTTTAAATAATGTTTTAATACATCAGGGTGTTCATTTACTGAATTATGGTCTAATATATGGTGAAAATAACACGTGGGGCGTGGCAGGTCTCTGTTGTCATTACATCCTGACGAGGAGCAGCACTGATGGTCTGTATGGAAAGCCGAGTGAGTATTTATTCGATATATGTAGTAGTAGTTAACTAGTGACGGCCAATTGCTCACTAGTTAACTGGTGAGGGCCAACATGCTTACTAGTTAACTAGTGAAGGCACCTTTTGCACCTTTTAAGATGTACTGGAAAGATCCAGTAGGAGGCTGTGAAATGTTAACTGTTATGTTAACATTATGTTAACTTCAGCATTGTGCTCCACAAGCACTTTAACACTTAAGCACAGTTTGAACATCAACCAATCAAATTTATGTCCCACCCTCTTCATTTACATGTATGTCAACTAGTTAACTAGCAAGCTAGTGCCTGGTTGGTATGGCCTACATGCTGACATGCTAACTAGTTAGGGCCCACTGAGACTTTATCAGTGAAACAGAGAAGCTGCTGGGCCTTACCAGTCAACTAGTGAGGGCAGAATATTTACTAGTTAACTATGTACGTCAGAAATGTTCATTAGATAAGTTCAGATGCTGACTAGATAACTAGCAAAGATGAATCACACTCACTAGTTAGCTAGTTATACCTTATTTGCCCTCACTGGTAAGCATATAAGGGTCAAATAATTTACTTGTTAACTAGTAAAATTGTATATGACTGTTTAATGTGAAAATCACCTTACTAGTTAACTAGTTACAGACATGTTCTCCCACTAGTGAACTACTAAGGCCCAAAAGAACAACAAGTTCACTGGTAACACACTCACCAGTAAGCTTGTGAAGCAAGATTCATTCAACTAGTTAACTTGTGACATGGTGTCACTGCCATACATGTCACCTAGTAAAATTTTATTGCATGACTAGTTAACTAGTCATACAAAATGTTTCCCACTAGTTAGCGTGTGAGAAAAATATCTGTGCAGCTAGTTAACTTGTTCATTGTTCAGGATACAACTAGTTAACGACAAAGAAAAAATGCATGTACACGTTAAAAAGTAAAGTCAGAAATACCAAAAGCAGTGGACACAGTGGATCTCACTATTTGACATGTTCAAATAAACCAAAAATTTTAAGATATCAACTAGTTAACTAGTAAGCATGTTGGCCCTCACTAGTTAAGTAGTCAGCATTTTGGCTTTCACTAGTTAACTAGTAACATAAAAACTGTATGGACTAGTTAACATGTGACCTTAATTCATGATTGACTAGTTAACATGTCAGAGTTTTTGCAGCTCACTAGCGAACTAGTGTGTTGTAGCATATTAATGAGCATAAAATAATGAACTTAACTCTTCTCATTTCTGAGTATATCCCCAGGAAATCCATCTGACACTATGTGGCACCTAAGTGCTAAAGTGCTAAAGTTTTATGACTGGCAAAATAAACAGATAAGACCAGTTCCTCCTCTCTGACCCAAGGAACTCCAGGACACACACCAGGAGGAGGAGTTTTATTGCCCACATTCCTGCATTAATCCTGCCAGACACATCCAAAGCTTAATGTGGCCTCTTCCTTTCTCCCTGTCTGGAACAGAACATTACATTAAGATTCTAATGGTTAACTATGCTTTCATCCCTCAGCTACTGTCATATAAGTATCACTGTTACCATGTCAAACATCAGTCTCCACATAGCTCCTCTTCCTTTTCCTCCTTCTGATAAGGACTAAATGTGACATGTGGGATTGGTTGTGGATTAACTCTACAGACACAATCATACATAGATCTGCCTGTTGTAGTACACCTTCCTACATGCTCTGATATCATGGTTCATCTGTGTTGGTTAATTTGTTGATTAATTTCAATTCAATTGGTCAAGTTTTGTTCTGTGGTTTCCTACTATAGGGTGTTTGGTCGATTTACAGCTGAGAGAGGGAGCCTTCACATAGAGAAACTTTAATAAGGTAAAACACAGCAGTATTAACATTAAATAAGTTAAAAGAATATCATCTCAGTTAACTTGCTGGATGGGGAGGGACCAGTGGTCACACCCCCACTGGACCTTCAACAAAGATCATAAAAAGCCTCAGCTGGTCTGAGCACTCGCTACTCTTCTTCAGCCCTTCAGCCAGTCAAGTGCTGGTCTTCATCCTCTCCACTGCATCTCTGTTCTCCCTCTCCCACATGCTGGGAGGGGGAGGGAAACAATGATGACCCAGAGACAGAGACATGCTGCTCCACCGCAGGCCCAGCACCTCATGGCATGAAGAGCAACCTCTCCTGAATCTTCAACCTGCTCCAGATATGACTGAAAGACTCTGAATGCTGCCTCTGAATGGCCTCCTCAGGACCCAGCACCTCATGGCATGAAGAACAGCCTATCCAGAACCTTCCAACTCTGCATCCTGCCTCAAGACCATCTTGTCTCCTCTGTCTACTCCTTTGCCCTGAAAATGTGAGCCAGCTCCTCTGCTCAGACACAGGCTGAAGAAAATGACTCCAGCCATCATGAAGAAACTAAAAGAAAAAAAGACTGTTGGTCGACACGTTGGTGTGAATCCAGCCGACCTCCCCCAACAACAAAGGGGGGGAAGAACTGAAGCAAGGGCACAAAGGCTATGCTGTGAAGACGAGAGACAGACAGAGAGAGACTGAGATGGAGCCATGTCAACCAGAGATGTTCAGAGACGACCAAAGATGTCCAGAGCTGTCCAGAACTGTCCAGAGATGACCAAAGGTTTCCAGAACTCCCCAGAGATGTCCAGAGCTGTCCACAGATGTCCACCGATGCCCGAAAGAGCCACTGGTGAAGTTCAAGCCGAAGTTGCCTGCAGAGATCCAGCAGATCCAGACAGAACCTGTAGCCACTCCTCACTCCCATCCATCCAGGAACGGTAATATAATGCATATACATCTTACAGATATTCAAGAGTTTGATGATTAGACGCTAAATTAAATGGCCTGAATTTAGGGCTTAATTCCGAAAACTTAATAATATTTATTAAGATTTCAATAAAATGCTAAACCAATTCTGAATAGTAAATTACTCACAATCTTCTCTGATGCCTCTCAAACTCTCAACTGCTGAACGCCACCAAACCTAAACCAACAGCCTAATTCTGAATTTGGTATAGATAACCACCACTGAATTAAGCTGGTCACATTGAATCAATTAATCATTCATCCTTTAAACTTTTGTGTAATCATTCATTCCATTTTGGTCACGATGAGTCAATCCCATGTTTTCACCATCAATCTTCCTCTATTCTAGTTTTTATTTTCTATTTCATTATTTCTGTTAGTTGCCTGGTCATTTAGTTCATCAAACTCATTTATTATTAGTTATTTTCTGTTACAGTAGTAGTCTGGTCATAGTTTGTCAAATAAACATCTCATTTATAAAGAACTTGGTTATTTGATTTGTGTGTGTGTATATAAAGCAATTGAATCACTGTACACTAGGTCAAGAACTCCGTAGCACCCTGAGATTAAGAGACTCTATTAATTAATGTCAAATTCACAAGTTTTCCCTGTTTTAGCAAAACTGGGTGGCGCCCTGATAATCTCTACTATTAAAGGCAATTTTTGGTTTATGATCAATAACTTAAAGCTATTGTTCATAAAGACATAATTTGATATTAATTAATGATTGACCAATCTGCTCTACACTATTTATGCTACAGTGTTTTTGACATGTGATATCAAGGATATTGAATAAATATTCACTCGGCTTTCCATACACGCCCCCAGAAGAAACTGCTCCTGAACACAGCACCTTGGACCGCTCGCCCATCCTGACAGCAAAACTGTAAGATTTAGTGGAAATTTTGATAAATGTAACTGTTCAGTACACTGCCCCATGATCAATGAACACCACAGACTCTAACTAGAGCCATAGGAGGTCAAATGTCAGTGAAAACTCATTTCCTGATGAGTACAAGACAGAAGTCAAAGTGTGCCTCCATCATGTAACTCAAAACCATTTCCCTCGCTGTCATTACCATTAAATTTCGAGATGTTTTTGGTGACGACAGAAAGAATCTTCTTTGCTTCAGGTCTCAATGGAAGCTGAAACAAGGTGCCCTCAATAAAGCACTGTTTTCAGTCTGAATACCAATTTAAGCTCCACATGGAATGTGGAATGGCGGCACCCGATGGTGTAGTGGTTAGCACTGTCGCCTCACAGCAAGAAGGTACTGGGTTTGAATCCCAGGCCCGGGGCCTTTCTGTGTGGAGTTTGCATGTTCTCCCCGTGTCTGCGTGGTACTCTGGCCTCCTCCCACCATCCGAAAACATGCATGGGGATTAGGGTAATTGGCTAATTTAAATTGACTGTAGGTGTGAGTGTGAATGGTTGTCTGTCTCTATGTGCTCTGCGATGAGGTGGCAACTTGTCCAGGGTGTACCCTGCCTTCCGCCCCAAGACAGCTGGGATAGGCCCCAGCCCCACCGCGACCCTATGAGGATAAGTGGTAGATGATGGATGGAACGTAGAAAAAGCTGCATTCTTATAGTTGGACTCATGCTTAAAAACAGGCTCCACTGAGATTTGAACTCAGATCACTGGATTCAGAGTCCAGAGTGCTAACCATTACATCATGAAACCACATTGCTGTTTGCTTTCTTCCCAGTCTGTGTAGACACACTCTTATGTGATAGCCCCATGTTTGTTTTGATGTTGTTCAGTTCCTTCATAGGCAAGGTGGGTCTGTTGGTGGTTCATGTGATGGAAAGTTCCAGAACATTAGCCTGTTGGCTATTCCTAGCTTTGTCCACAGTTTATAAGCTAGCTCACTTTTCAAAAATGTCACTGAAATGCATAATTTTATGTGAAACAGTATAAAAAGATTTCGCCTGTAATGGGGGGCCCATTGAAATTTCTTTTCATTTGGCCAAAAATCCCTGGTGAGGCCTCTGGTCTCACTCCAAGGTTTTGTCAAAAGTTTGCAGTCCTGTGAAAGGAACTCTGTGGTGCAATGGTAGCGTGTCTGACTCCAGATCAGAAGGTTGCATGTCCAAATCACGTCAGAGTGACTTTTCTGAAATTCCCTCTGGATCAATAAAGCATCTATTTAGTAATATTGTAAATACACATCATGCTGTAAATTTTCTAATATGCAGATATTACTCAGTTTAAAATATTATAAAAAATAACGGCTAATGATAACTAATATTTACATCAGTTAATTGTTAACCATTAATTTATTAAAATCTAAAAGTGTGTGGTTAATGCTACAATTACTTATGTAAAGAAATAAAAAAAGAGAAACACCTATATTCATGTACAATAGTACTGCCAAGTGACCAGAGTGTTCATGATGTTGACTGGTCTGCAGTCAGCTGACACCATTTAACAAGCCCTGTAGTTAACTTCTTCATTTAGTTTCATCCTCAGGTCTGTGGAGACTTGATCACTGCTAAATAGTAGCTTTAGCCTGTTAGCTGTTAGCATCCATCTGATTAGCTGCACGAACATGCTTAGCTTGCAGCATGCTTAGCTCATAGACGCTAACTGAAACTGTAAGTACTTAAGTGATATTTTAATTCTGTTTTTCATAAGGGTCATATTACGTTTGATGGCTCCACTGAGCTGTCTAGGAGTTTTTCAAAATAAAACTACCCATTCAGAAGTGTATTCTAGTTCTTCTTCATGAGTGCAGAAGGAAGCAGCTGTGTTGTTCAAATGGCTCAGAGCCATCAGAGCCTCTTCTTTAATGTGAATATAAGAAGTGTTGGAGATGCCAGGGATTGAACCCAGGGCCTACATCCCCCATGAGCTCATCATGCAGGCGTGGTGTACCATGTAGCAGTCGGTGGGAACTCTGCGAATGATAATATGAGAATAATAATATTTGAGTCAAAATATCTGCGCATATAAAATGTGGCATATTATACACCTTTTTCAGCAAATTTATATAGGTCTCAGACGTCCAACAATATTGTATTCAAAGTGTATTACCCCAAACTCAGCCCTGGTCCTGAATTCCCGCCAGTTAAAAATCACTGTATTGAGCTCTGCTGAGAACAGGCTGTTTCTGTGTCTGTACCTTTAAATGACCCTGAGCTGTGTCTGACCATGCCCCCTCTCTGGAAAGAGGAAGTGTCTCTCTCTCTCCCTCGTCTTACCGTGCGCTTCTGTTTACTTCTAGATATGGCAGTGGCTAAAGAGGCTAACATGACTCTGCAGTGCATGGACAGTACAGTTAACAGTAGTCAGGGTAAAAACAGAGTAAAAATAGCCTCCTGTGCTCATTGAAGCAGCCAACAACAGACCAGCTGCCGTGCTTTGCTCCTAACTTTCTTTGTGAAAGTTAGCGAGTGGGGGGCAGGCTCAAAGTGATGTACTCGACAGGTGTGGGGCGGTTCTTTGCAAAATTCCTGGCTCCTGACATCAGGAACCGTGGGAAATTAAAACAGCTCACAGCAGCATACCGTTCTTTACAGAAAGCTACTCAAAGCATGGCATACACTAAACGTGACTACCAATCCCACGACAGAAGTGTTCTGTACTCTGCCGTAGGATTGGTCCAAAGGTAATCACGTGTTACGGCGTGTTGTACGTATTTTTACTACACAACAGTAAACAATAGTTGTCGGTATGTTACGGCATGTTGTACGTATTTTTACAACACAACATTAAACAATAGTTGTCGGTACTCTCTCTATATATGGCTTTAGTCTCCAAGGACTGAGCTACTGCTGCCCTAAAACTGTTATTCCCATTTGGGGAGTTGAAAACCAGGGGTCTGTTCACAAAGCAGGTTTAATGAAAACTCTGAGTCTGTTAACCCTGAAATGAGGGAAACTCTGAGTTTTCCATTTCAAAAAGGGAGGTAACTAACTAAAAGGTAGGAAACTAACCTGGTCAGGACCAGGTTTTTTCTCAATGAACCTTGAGTTTCTCTCTGTCTCCACCCTCTTTCAGCCACACACACATTCATTCATTCATTCATTCATTCAGTCAGTCAGCAGATGTCAGTTTTCAAAATGACATGTCTTTTCACTAATGATCGAGTGGATGAAGGAGCAGCATTACTGCACAGAGAATTAAATATTTGTCGGGAGATTGCACATGCTAATTTGCATATGGACATGAGATTTGACTGATTTGACTGCAAAAAATATTTTGTGAATATTGAATTCTGAATATTGGACATTAAGAGCTTAGAAAACATTTTAGTGACCATTAAGTCAGAGATCCGTTAATAGGCTACCATTCAAACAGTTTTCCCCTGTAATATTATTGTGATTGCAAAGGACTACATTTAAACTTACGCACTGACCCGGGCAGCAATGTTCTCCCATGCTGTCTCCCTCTCTCTTCTTCTGCAACAATGTTTCACTTCTTTCTAAAAACATGTTCAAACTCGCCATATGAGCGCATTAAGATTTCCAATTCAAGTAAAGCAGCCCTCCACTTCCCCGTTGCTATGGTGACCCGTCGAATCAGGGTTTCATTGATGCTGGCTTTTTATCGCTGCGGTGTACGTGCTTAACTGCAGGTGAAACTACTCCGAGTTGATTAAACCAACTCAAATCAGCTGTTCTGGAACTGGAAACTCAGAGTTTCTTATCTCAGAGTAGATCAACTCAGAGTTCAGAGTTACACTCAGAGTTTGTTGAATCTGCTTTGTGAAATGAATCCTAACCACTAGATGTGTTAGTCCTCTGCCCACCACCATCACTGCAGAGCAGGTTAGCAGAGAGCTGAGGAGACCTTGTACCAGCAAGGCAGCCAGACTGAAACAGGATGTGCTCCATCTCCTCAGATGGAGAACTGTTTTCTTCTCTGTCGTGTTCACTCTGTTCACATCCCAAACAGTTCATCAGCAGGTTTTGAGGGAGGACAGCTTGTTTTCGCTTCCTGAGGAAATGAAGTCTCTTTTGGGTCTTCCCCACTTGGTGAGAGGTGTGTGGACCAGGTGAGATCAGCTGAGATGTGGACTATATATACTGAATGAAAGCAGGAAACTTTGTTCACTATCTGAAGTATGTTTAAGTCCATCATTAGTAACAATAGCTATCAGGCTCGTCGTGTCTAGTGTTTAGTGTATGGACTAATGCTAGCATGCTAACTTTTGCTTCTCAAGTTTCTGTGGTGCAATTGGCCAGCGCGTTCCGCTGTTAACTGAAAGGTTGGTGGTTTGAGCCCACCCAGGGGTGATGATATGTGTGCTTAATTAACCAGAAGAAGTGATCTGAATGAGTAACCTGCATTGTGTGATCAGCAGCTGAAATCAGTAATATTCACTGATTTAGCGAATGAAGATTTAGAGAAGCTGTATTAAAATGCAGTGTTAAAATAAACAGTCTTTTCAACGAAGAGTTACTGTCATCAAAGTTATGAGGCAGCTCCTCTAAAGTTTACTGAGAACCTGGGCAGCTAGCTTAGTTAGCAGCTTCATCCAGGTCCCATTAGGGGTGGCTGTAGCTCAGTGGGTCGAGTGGTCGTCTTTCAACACCTCTCTACAAGTTGCTGTGTCCTTGAACAAGACACTTAATACCGAACTTGCACCCCAGGCGCCTTACTGTAGGCTGCTCCTTTGACAGTTGTCAAAAATACCACCAAGGTTTCTCACAGCAGGATCAAACTGAGGTGTTAAAGGGCCAAAGTTGGGTGTACTGTGAGTAGAATCGGAACTAAAAAGAATATATTCTGTTTTTCCTTCATTTAGATGAAGGAAGTTCAGGGAGAGCCACTGTTTGATGCTGTGAATACAGTTATTAAGAGGGTCCAATGCAGAATGGTCACTCAGAATCACAGGAAGGTAAATCTGGAGGTCATCTGCATAAAAATGAAAATTGATGTTATGACTTGAAATGAGTTGACCAAGTGGCAGTATATACAATGAAAATAAAATAGGCCCAAGAACAGATCCTTGAGGTACACCAGAGGAGAGAGGGGCAACTGAGGATGAAAAATCATTGAGCATTACTGAAAAGGTTCTGTTTGTTAAATATGATGAGAACCATTTGAGGACTGTGCCCTGCAGACCGACAGTGTGTTGAAGGCGTGAAATTAGAGTGGCATGATCCACAGTGTCAAATGCAGCGGACAGGTCTAGTAACACCATAACCACAGAGCATTTTTTAGCCAGGGCTGCAAGGATGTCATTATGGACCCTTAATAATGCAAATTCGGTGCTATGTCTGGACCTGAAATCGGACTAGAATTTGTCAGCAATGGCGTGCAGATGGAGATATGACTGAAGCTGAGAAGAAACAATCTTCTCCAACATTTTGGACAGAAAAGGCAGATGAGATATTGGACGGAAGTTGGACAAAAGGGAGGGATCGAGGTTGGGTTTTTTTAAGCAAAGGTTTAACAATGGCGTGTTTGAGGGCAGTAGGAACAGTGCCCAAACTAAGACAGCTGTTTATAAACAAGACAAGGCAGGGGCCTATGGTGTCAATGGTTTCCTTTATAATCCTGGCAGAGACAGCATCAGCAGGGCAGGTGGTCAGATTCAGGGCGTGGAGAGCTTTTTTGAGGTCCACAAGAGCAACTGGCTCAAAGCTCTCAAACACACATTGTACAGCTGGGACAGATGTAACAGTGGTAGTAACATGTGTGATGGCTTGTCTAACAGATGAAACCTTGTCCAAAAAATACTCTTTGAATGAATTGCAGGTGTTCAGATGCATCAACTAGAGCAACAGACACAGAGTTACTAGTGACAGAGTTAATAGTGTTGAACAAGATTCCAGGCTGCTGCGACTGATGAGATTAGATAAATACTGTCCTTTATCGTCCTTCACTGCTCTCTGATAGGTGGCAAGACAGTCTCCGTACCTTCTTGTTGTGAGGCGACAGTGCTAACCACTACACCACCGTGCCGCCCATCATATAACATATCTATTATAAAAAATAGTGGAAAATTTCATTAGCATAGAAAAAAAATGACATAATAAAATGTGTTTTGTTATATTAGCAAATGGATTGGTATGAGGTCATCAGTGACATCACTCAGAATGTATAGATTCCACAGAGAATGCAGGAAAATACAAGTGTTTCATATTTTCTATTTCTGTCTTTCAATATCTTTATTTTTATTTCTTTATTCATGTGTGTGTAACATATCAATGAGCATTAAATAATGAAATGAACTCTTCTTATTTCTGAGTATTTCCCCAGGAAATCCATCTGACACTATGTGGCACCTAAGTGCTAAAGGCTTAAGTTTTATGACTGGCAAAATAAACAGATAAGACCAGTTCCTCCTCTCTGACCCAAGGAACTCCAGGACATACACCAGGAGGAGGACTTTTATTGCCCACATTCCTGCTTTAATCCTGCCAGACACATCCAAAGCTTAATGTGGCCTCTTCCTTTCTCCTTGCCTGGAACAGAACATTACATGAAGATTTTAATGGTTAACTATGCTTTCATCCTCAGCTTCTGTCGTATAAGTATCACTGTCAAACATCAGTCTCCACATAGATCCTCTTCCTTTTCTTACTTCTGATAAGGACTAAATGTGATATGTGGGATTGGTTGTGGATTAAGTCTACAGATACAATCATACATAGATCTGCCTGTTGTAGTACACCTTCCTACATGCTCTGATATCATGGTTCATCTGTGTTGGTTAATTTGTTGATTAATTTCAATTCAATTGGTCAAGTTTTGTTCTGTGGTTTCCTACTATAGGGTGTTTGGTGGCGATTTACAGCTGAGAGAGGAAGCTTTCACATAGAGAAACTTTAATAAAGTAAAACACAGCAGTATTAACATTAAATAAGTTAAAAGAATATCATCTCAGTTAACTTGGTGGATGGGAGGGACCAGTGGTCACACCCCCACTGGACCTTCAACAAACATCATAAAAAGCCTCAGCTGGTCTGAGCACTCTCTTCTCTTCTTCAGCCCTTCAGCCAGTCAAGTGCTGGTCTTCATCCTCTCCACTGCATCTCTGTTCTCCCTCTCCCACATGCTGGGAGGGGGAGGGAAACAATGATGACCCAGAGACAGAGACATGCTGTCCCACCACAGGCCCAGCGCCTCATGTCATGAAGAGCAACCTCTCCAGAATCTTCAACCTGATCCAGATTTGACTGAAAGACTCTGAATGCTGCCTCTGAATGGCCTCCTCAGGACCCAGCACCTCAAGGCATGAAGAACATCCTATCCAGCACCTTCCAACTCTGCATCCTACATCAAGACCATCTTGTCTCCTCTGTCTACTCCTTTGCCCTGAAAATGTGAGCCAGCTCCTCTGCTCAGACACAGGCTGCAGAAAATGACTCCAGCCGTCTTGAAGAAACTTAAAAGAAGAAAAGACTGTCGGTGCATTAAAAATCTCCTCCGACTCAGCGTTGCCGCCCTCTGCCATGATTACTGTTGTGCGTAGACGGCTTCCATCTTCAAATCAAGTTGCAAAATTGTGATGGTGCATTCAAGACGCCTTGGAAACACAGCATAGAATGTAATACGACATGAAAAAAACGATGCAACTGAGAAGACTATCGACACAGACACGCTGCGAAAGATACATTATGATTTTCAGCCATCATTGTACCGATACACACCGAATGAATCGATAAACTCACATCGCGCACGTTTATATCTCGACCATGATCCGCATCGATTAATCTCCACATCCTCAGTGGGCGGTGGGGTTGACGGCGTCTGGCGAGTGTTGTGGTCAGTACTGGTCTCTGCCTGAGAGAGAGGGAGAGCGGGATTAATCTCTGAAACGGCACTCTTAAACAGCAACCTAATTTACAAAGTGATATTTCAGTGTTCTGTGTAATATGAACAGTTTGTGCATCAGGTAGTGAGGTGTAGTTGTGAAGTGTGCAAAGTATGTACTCACCCGTCTTGTCTTCATTTTGCTCTTGGGTGTTCATCTGAAAGGAGTCCCCAGGCCAACAGACCCTGTAATAAACGTTCCGGGCGAAACCAAGTGGGTGGATGGAGAAGGGGGAATCTGGTATATGGGTGCATGTGGGAAAACAATTTATTTTATTTTATGTTTAGTTTTTGCAGGTAATTAGTAACAGGGCATACCCCAGGGGACCGATATAAAGCCAGAATGATTTTGAAATTGTACACTATTAAGTTGGTCAAACAAGGGAAAAGTGAGACACCTATTAATAGGTTAGCCCTAACTGGGATACCAGGGACGCACTATAAAAAGCACCACTTTACAACTGTGTGGTGCCATGGATGGAGGTGCAGAATTGCTGTCCTGAAGGTTGTTATTAAATTGTTTATGTTAGAACACAAGTACGTCTCCAGCTCTTCTCTTCTGCCTCTGTGACCGGTCGACCTACTAACAGGCAATCTTGTTGTAGTTTGAACCATCTCCGTTTTTTCTTACATTTTCATTTTTTGAACAGTTTGAGGTACATAATTTCACCAATTTTGCTTCAAATGAAGTGAACTTTTCAGACAGCACTTGTATGACATAAACCAGGTTCTAGTAGTTGGAGACGCTCAGTTATTTTTAAAGCTACCCTCAGTTATTTAAAAAGCTACTTCCAGTATGCTTCCTGGATAACACAATTTTATACATCTCAGAGATCTCCTACTTAAAATTTTAAGGCCTTCGTCTGCTTTACAAAAGAGCAATTGGTCTGGGAAGGCCTCAGTCAAGATCAAAGGTCATTGGAGATATTCTCTGAGTATATATACGTGTATATACGTGAAGGAAATCCCAACTTCTGTGACTTTGTCCCTTTGACGTATTACATACACTGGTTGTTCATTGTGGTTACCTTGGGGCCCCAGAAGGAGCTTTTTGCATGAAACTTGCATGAAATGAGCTGAGGCTTTCAGGCTAAACGTGTCGCTTGGTGGCCATTCGTAAAGCCACTTTTACAAGAGCAAGCAACGTAATATGCTATTGCAAATTACAAGAGTCTTTCAGTAGTTCATTTTCAGACCGCTATCGTTTTTGTGGGCCACAAACTCAGCGTTTCTTTTTTACCCAGAGGAGCCTCCATGTCCACTTTCACCTTTTTGTAGTGCAAACATAACCATTTTCTACAACATTGACCCTATAATGTAAAAAAATAAGCTCCAAAGGCGAAGCTCCAAATGGCTACAAACCAAAACAGCAGAAATTTTCCATGTCTAATATTTCCCAACAGCCTTCTGGGACTGTCCGGGGCCACTGAAAGCCCTTGCAGAGAACTAAGAGGGCAAATAACAACTATTATATTTTTGGCCTCTGGGGGCTACTTGGGGTTGTCAGTGACGGCTGGGGTACTTTGCAAACCACTGAAAGGTTGATAAAATGCATTTGCATTTTCTTACGCGTAAATCATACTAAAAATGCCCCAAACGCCTTTTCTCGCCTTGAAAAGCTCAAACAGACATAGAAATCAAATATTAATCTACAGAACATACACAGAATTCATTATATCATGTCGAATCATGATGTTTCTCCTCAAATCTAACAAGAACTAGAAAACCGCAAGCGGTTATGTAGGGCCCTCGCGGTATGACGCAGTTGAGCATCAGATGGGGACGGCGGTGCGAGCATGGGGCAAAAAACGTCAAGCGATTCGGACAATACACAAAGGAGTTACGGCCATTCGATGGTTCAGTGTGGAAATCACGCCAAAATGAAGAGTTGGAACAAAATGGCCGACTTCCTGTTTGGAACAGACAGTTGGTGCAAGAGACTTTTTTGTGTGTCTGGTCAAGTTACACGTGTGTCCTGATTTTCGTGTTCCAACTCCATAAAATCCCTTATGAGGAGGGGTTTTTGAAAATTTCAAGGGGGCGCTATGGAGCTATTTTGACCGTTTATGGACGTGGCCCCCATCAGATGTTAGAGGTTGTCACCCTTGACCTGTGTATCAAATTTCATGATGATACGACTTTTTCAAAGCTATAAAAAAGCCAAACGTATTTTCTTGCCGAAAAATCGGAAGACGCGGCGCCGCCATACGGACGCTGTTTATCGTAGCTTCACGGTGTTCATAATGTAGCTTCACCAATGTGTTGTGGATGTTTTAGAAGTGGAATGAAGTTGATGGGGTCAACAATGTTGTATCAGAACATGTAAACGCAAAGGGTAGCGCTGTGGAGGCATTTGGCCACGCCCCTGGGTGGGGACCACATCAGATGTTAGAGGACGCCAGCCTTGAACTGTGTATCAATTTTCATGATGATAGGACTTTATTTAAGCTGTCAAAAAGTCAAACGTATTTTCTCTAAAAATTGTCAAAATTTGCCGCACTGCCACACGGACGCCATTAGACGTAGCCTCACAGCGTTCGGACTGTAGCTTCACTGAGTTGTTATTTATGTTTTAGAAGTGTAATGAAGTTGATGGAGTAAATTATGTGAAATCGGTAAAAGTAAAAAGTAAGAACGGGTCACTTCCTGTTACCACCGGGGGGCGCTACGAGTAAGGCTCGATATGAATACATCGGAACGTTCAGGGCCGCCTCCTCATCATGCTCAGAAAATTTGAAGTTGCTAGGATCCACTATGTGAACGTGAGAGCCGTTCAAACTTTGACAACGAATTCGCCAAAGTTTTTCGAGCCCTAGCGGCCACGCCCTTTGACCTAATTATGCGCAGAGCACAACTTTAGCTCAGCTAGGTCTGGAGATGATCTGTACCAAATTTCAAGTCGATCGGAAGAAATCCCTAGGACGAGTACGTTTTCATCAGATAATCCAAAATTCAAAATGGCCGACTTCCTGTTGGAATTTCAACTTCCTGCCAAGAGACAATTTTGTTCGTACATGTATGTTTAACATCTCTACCAATTTTCGTTGAGGTACAACAAAGTTGGCGAATTTCCCTATGGGGATTTTTCAACTTTGTAGGGGGCGCCATTCAGCCATTTTGCGTGCAACGTGTGCGAACACCCCAAAATATCGAATTTCGGGGCGGGCCGCAGGAATGTGCAAATTTATACAACTTTTTAACAATGGGAAAGGGGTGAAATTTGGAAAAACAGATGTACAGGAATAATAATAATAATAACTAGAAAACTGCGAGCGGTTATGTAGGGCCCTCGCGGTATGTCGCCGTCGGGTATGAGATGGGGACGGTGGTGTGAACAGAGGGCAATAAACGGCAAGCGATTTGGCGAATAGACAAAGGAGTTTCGGCCATTCGATGGTTCAATGTGGAAATCCAGCCAAAACGAAGAGTGGAAACAAAATGGCTGACTTCCCGTTTTGAATAGACAATTGGTGCAAGAGAGTTTTTTGTGCATCTGGTCAAGTTAGCATGTTCAGGCCTGAGGCCCCGTTATGCTCAGAAAATTTGAAGCTGCTCGGATAAAGTATGTGAGTGTGAGAGTCATTTGAATGTAGACGGCAAATTTGCCTTAATTTCTCGAGCCCCAGCAGCCACGCCCTTTGACCTAATTACGCACAGAACACAACTTTTGCACAGCTATGTCTGAAGATGATCTATACCAAATTTCAAGTCGATCGGACGAACTCCCTCGGAAGAGTTCGTTTTCATCAGAAAATCCAAAATTCAAAATGGTCGACTTTCTGTTGGAATTTCAGCTTCCTGCCAAGAGACAATTTTCTTCAACTGGTTATGCTTAACATCTGTACCGATTTTTGTTCAGGTACTACAAAGTCATTGACATTCCCTATGGGAATTTTTGAAGATTGTAGGGGGGCGCTATGGAGCCACTTTGCGCCGCCCATTGGCTTGGCCCCCATCAGATGTTAGAGGTCGCCATGCTTGACCTGTGTATCAACTTTCATGATGATGTGAGTTTATTAAAGCCATCAAAGAGCAAAAGGTATTTGGAGGCACCGAAATGATGAGTGGAAACAAAATGGCCGACTTCCCGTTTGGAATAGACAATTGGTGCAAGAGACTTTTTTGTGTGTCTGGTCAAATTACACGTGTGTACTGATTTTCGTGTTCCAACTCCATAAAAACCCCTATGGGGAGGAGTTTTTGAAAATTGCAAGAGGGCGCTATGGGGCCATTTTGCCCCGACCATTGGTGTGGACCACATCAGATGTTAGAGGTCGCCACCCTTGACCTGTGTATCAACTTTCATGATGATACGAGTTTATTCAAGCCATCAAAAAGCCAAAGAACTGGTCACTTCCTGTGACCACTGGGGGGCTCCATGAGTAACGCATGACATTAATATATCAGAACGTTCAGGGCTGAGGCCCAGTTATGCTCAGAAAATTTGAAGCTGCACGGATAGAGTATGTGAACGTGAGAGTCGCTCAAATTTAGACGGCGAATTCACCAAAGTTTCTCAAGCCCTAGCGGCCACGCCATTTGACCTAATTATGTGCAGAGCACAACTTTTGCTCAGCTAGGTCTGGAGATGAAGTTTACCAAATTTCAAGTCGATCGGACAAAATCCCTAGGACGAGTTCGTTTTCATCAGAAAATCTGGAATTCAAAATGGCCGACTTCCTGTTTGGAGTAGACAATTGGTGCAAGAGACTTTTTTGTGCGTCTGGTCAAGTTACACTTGTGTGCTGATTTTCGTGTTCCAACTCCATAAAAATCCCTATGGGGAGGGGTTTTTGAAAATTTCAAGGGGGCGCTATCAGGCCAATTTGCCCCGATCATTGGTGTGGACCACATTAGATGTTAGAGGTCGCCACCCTTGACCTGTGTATGAACTTTCATGATGATACGAGTTTATTAAAGCCATCAAAAAACTGGTCACTTCCTGTTACCACCGGGGGGCGCTACGAGTAAAGCTTGATATGAATATATCGGAATGTTCAGGGCCGCGTCCCCGTCATGCTCAGAAAATTTGAAGTTGCTAGGATCCACTATGTGGACGTTCGAATTTTGACGGCGAATTCGACAAAGTTTGTCGAGCCCTAGCAGCCACGCCCTTTGACCTAATTACGCGCAGAGCACAACTTTTGCTCAGCTATGTCTGAAGATGATCTGTGCCACATTTCAAGTCGATCGGACGAAATCCCTAGGACAAGTTCGTTTTCATCAGAAAATCCAAAATTCAAAATGGCCGACTTCCTGTTGGAATTTCAACTTCCTGCCAAGAGACAATTTTGTTCGTACATGTCTGCTTAACATCTCTACCAATTTTCGTTGAGGTACAACAAAGTTGATGAATTTCCCTATGGGGATTTTTCAACTTTGTAGGGGGCGCCATTCAGCCATTTTGCGTGCAACATGTGCAAACACCCCAAAATATCGAACTTCGGGGCGGGCCACAGGAATGTGCAAATTTATACAACTTTTTAACAATGGGAAAGGGGTGAAATTTGGGAAAACAGATGTACTGGAAAAATAATAATAACTAGAAAACCGCAAGCGGTTATGTAGAGCCCTCGCGGTATGACGCGGTCGGGCATCAGATGAGGACGACGGTGCGAGCATGGAGCAAAAAAACGTCAAGCGATTTGGACAATACTCAAAGGAGTTACGGCCATTCGATGGTTCAATGTGGAAATCACGCCAAAATGAAGAGTCGAAACAAAATGGCCGACTTCCTGTTTGGAATAGACAGTTGGTGCAAGAAACTTTTTTGTGCGTCTGGTCACGTTACACGTGTGTATTGATTTTCATGTTACAACTCCATAAAAACCCCTATGAGAAGGGATTTTTGAAAATTTCAAGGGGGCGCTATGGGGCCATTTTGCCCCACTCATTGGTGTGGACCACATCAGATGTTAGAGGTCGACACCCTTGACCTGCGTATCAACTTTCATGATGATACGAGTTTATTAAAGCCATCAAAAAGCCAAAAAACTGGTCACTTGCTATTACCGCTGGGGGGCGCCATGAGTAAGGCATGACATTAATATATTAGCACGTTCACGGTTGAGTGCCCGTCATGCTCAGAAAATTTGAGGCTTCTCGGATAGAGTATGTGAACGTGAGACTCGTTTGAATTTAGGCGGCGAATTTGCCAAAGTTTCTCGAGCCCTAGCGGCCACGCCCTTTGACCTAATTACGTGCAGAGCACAACTTTTGCTCAGTTAGGTCTGGAGATGAAGTGTACCAAATTTCAAGTCGATTGGACAAAATTCCTAGGAAGAGTCCATTTTCATCAGAAATTCCAAAATTCAAAATGGCGGACTTCCTGTTTGGAGTAGACAATTGGTGCAATAGACTTTTTTGTGCGTCTGGTCTACTTGCACATGTTCACCGATTTTCATGTTCCAACTCCATAAAAACCCCTATAGGGAAGGGTTTTTGAAAGTTTCAAGGGGGCGCTATGGAGCCATTTTGACCGCTCATGGACGTTGCCCCCATCAGATGTTAGAGGTCGTCACCCTTGACCTGTGAATCAAATTTCATGATGATACAACTTTATTAAAGCCATCAAAAAGCCAAACGTATTTTCTCGAAAAATTGTCAAAATTTGCCGCGCCGCCACATGGACGCCGTTAGCCGTAGCCTCACAGCGTTCGGACTGTAGCTTCACTGAGTTGTTATTTAAGTTTTAGAAGTGTAATGAAGTTGATGGAGTAAATTATGTGAAATCGGTAAAAGTAAAAAGTAAGAACGGGTCACTTGCTGTTACCACCGGGGGGTGCTATGAGTAAGGCTTGATATGAATACATTGGAATGTTGTATTCATATCAAGCCTTACTCAACCTAATTGAGTCATGCTCAATTTTCTGAGCATGACCCCGTCATGCTCAGAAAATTTGAAGTTGCTAGGATCCACTATGTGAACGTGAGAGCCGTTCGAATTTTGACGGCAAATTCGCCAAAGTTTGTTGAGCCCTAGCGGCCACGCCCTTTGACCTAATTATGCGCAGAGCACAACTTTTGATAAGCTAGGTCTGGAGATGAGCTGTACCAAATTTCAAGTCGATCGGACAAAATCCCTAGGACGAGTTTGTTTTCATCAGAAAATCAAAAATTCAAAATGGCCGACTTCCTGTTGGAAATTCAGCTTCTTGCCAAGAGACAATTTTGTTTGTCTGGGTATGGTTAACGTGTACCGATTTTCGTTGAGGTACGCCAAAGTTGGCGATTTTCTCTATGGAGATTTTTCAACTTTGTAGGTGGCGCCATTCAGCCATTTTGCATGCAACGTGTGCGAACACCCCAAAATATCGAATTTTGGGGCGGGCCGCAGGAATGTACAACTTTATACAAGTTTTTAACGGTGGGAAAGGGGCGAAAATTGGGAAAACAGATGTTCAGGAATAATAATAATAATAATAATAATAGTAAACACTACAGTTTCAATAGGTCCCTTGCGGACCTGTTTCACAGTCCGCTCGGGCCCTAATAATAATAAGAAGAAGAATAAGAATAAGAATAAACATTACAGTTTCAATAGGTCCCTTGCGGGCCTGTTTCACAGTCCGCTCGGGCCCTAATTATAATAATAAACACTACAGTTTCAATAGGTCCCTTGCGGACCTGTTTCACAGTCCGCTCGGGCCCTAATAATAATAAGAAGAAGAATAAGAATAAGAATAAACATTACAGTTTCAATAGGTCCCTTGCGGGCCTGTTTCACAGTCCGCTCGGGCCCTAATTATAATAATAAACACTACAGTTTCAATAGGTCCCTTGCGGACCTGTTTCACAGTCCGCTCGGGCCCTAATAATAAACACTACAGTTTCAATAGGTCCCTTGCGGACCTGTTTCACAGTCCGCTCGGGCCCTAATAATAATAAAAATAATAAACACTACAGTTTCAATAGGTCCCTTGCGGACCTATTTCACAGTCCGCTCGGGCCCTAATAATAATAAAAATAATAAACACTACAGTTTCAATAGGTCCCTTGCGGACCTGTTTCACAGTCCGCTCGCGCCCTAATAATAAACACTACAGGTTCAACAGGTCCCTTTCAGACCTGTTTCACAGTCCGCTCGGCTCCTAATAATAATAATAAACATTACAGTTTCAATAGGTTAAAGGGAGGAAGAGTAAACACAATCTCTTCTCCACTACTCTAACAGATACAACCTGAGCAGCATCGCCTATTCTCCATCTCACCACCATCACGACAGATGAAGCCTGGATGACACCACCTCCTTCCCACCAAGTAGCCTCAGCTCACAGACACCAACTAATAACAGTTGGTTATGAAAGTCAGTCGGATTCAAGCCTTCACTCTTTACTAAATGTAAAATAGTGTTTAAATATTGACAATTATGGGTAAACTCTTTTTTTCTTGAGAGTGTAATCGACTATCATTCCCTGTCTAGAGAGTGGTGCCCCATTCTTCTATGTATATCAATAGGGCATATTAATATTCATAAGTTTATTAATGTTTAACATTTTCATTAAAAAAATTTATTGATATTTCTGAATAATCAAATTAAATTTTTACCAGTTCCCAACACTCCCATACATTACTGTGGCGTGACCTTTCATTTGACCTCGAATCGCATCCAATCACCACAAAAAATTAATCATTTTTAAGTTAAGCCTCTTCTGACCAATCCTGAATTTTGTCAAAATCCATCCATAATTTTTGAGTTATTTCGCAAACCACCAAACAAATAAACTAGAAAAGCACTCAGAGAGCACAGACCCCCGCCAAGGCGGCAGCGTTTACTTTATGCACTAAGAGGCATTAAAAACGCAACAAAGTCATTGTAAAATAAAATTGGATTGGAACTACGTTGTATACTAAAAATGTTTTGTTTACGATTGCTGATCTTCGTACTGCACTCTTGGAAGAGTGGGAAGCGATTCCAGTGGCCGAAATAAACGTGCTCATGTCTATGCCACGACGATCACACAAGATACTGACGTGTAATCCATGTCGATGAATTTTTCTATTGTTGCTTTTGTTCATTCATGTTCAGTATCATACCAAGTCGCCCAATAAATTATGAAAATTCAAATTAATATAGAAAAAAATACGTTGCATTTTAAATGCCTCTTAGTGTATTTCAAGTAACCCTCGCTGCCAAGAAGGTTATGTTTCCACTGGGGCTTATTTCTTGGTTTGCAAAGTAACTCAGAAAGTTATGGAAATTTTCAGGATTGGCCGGAAGTGGCCTAACTTTGAACTGATTCATTTTTGGTGGTGCCACTGAACCGGATCCAATCACCACCAAAAATGAATCAGTTTTAAGTTAAGGCACTTCTAACCAACCCTGAAAAATCCATCCATAATTTTTTTGAGTTATTGTGCAAACCAACAAATAAACCCCAGTTTGGCTCTAATTATTGCTTCATAATCTACAGCCAGGTCAAACTGACCTTCACAACACAAAGAACATCATTTCAACCAGAACATTTTCTAAATGAATGAACATTTTATTTTGTTGAAATAGAGGTTCAAAGCCTTGATGCAA
>CM056550.1:33151389-33323889 GCA_029721515.1 Synanceia verrucosa | reverse complement strand
GCAGAGGGCCCCGACCCCATTGCACAGAGAATGCCACAGGCTGGTGTCATCTGACAACATGACTCAAGTGACATCCCTCAACTTTGACTTGTCAGCCCCACCCACAGAGTTAAGCTTATCCTTACATTACGGCTCAATTGTCAACCCTACAAATGTAGCAAGTCAGGAAAAAGTATTATTCAATATTAAAAGCAAAAAGGCAACAAGAAGTTGCATGTTCATCTATAAGGAATCACAGCAATCAATCCAAGTTCAGTGCTCAATTTTTACACTTACAATTTTTTTCTCAGTCAATTGTTGGTGAAACATAAGTTAACATAAGCTAAAAAATATTTAACATACATCATATATGAGATTCTGTCCCTTTTTCTGTAGTAAATATACTGAATGTAAAAAATAAGCAATTATTCGCAGCCCTGCTTTCATCAGTGCACAGTAGGTAAGCAAAGGTTGGAGGAAAAAATAAATAAATTGAACAACTGTACCACATCTGCGAAACTAACCAGTATACATACATAAACACTAGGGCTGTAGTGATACACTAATCCCGCGATACAATACGATACACGATATTCGGCTCGCGATACGTGATATTCAGCTCACCATACAATTCGATACACTTACATCGTTTTGTGAAAGATTTTAAAGGGACAAAGTGATTTTGGTGACATCTTGTGAGTGTTCCATTGACTTATGTAATGTTTGGGGCAGTGGCACAGATGGGATTTTTGAACTGACTTATTTTGTGTAATTTGGCATTTAATAATGTTCATCATCAATATTTATTATTATATTGTTGTTAATTTATGATTATTTAAACACAACAAGATATTTTGTGCAATTTGGGCTTTATCATGGTAGACAAATTGTCTGATGATGATCATCAGGCACAGGCTGCTACCTATTCCTCTTTAGGACACCAGAGTTTGCCTTATGGTGTGTTCACTGGAAGTTGGAACTTGGAGCTCTAATCAACATAATCTCAAAGTTTATTGCTCCCAGCTCTTCCAATCTTACAGACGTACAACACATGTAGCTACTGTTTACGTCAGTAACAGACAGCATGAATTTATGTCTGGTTGGTGAGATTAATCTGACTTTCCATTGTGATTTGAATTCTGACTTTGGATACAGTAAACAAAAGATCTACAAATCCGTTGTACAGGTGTTTCATGACAATAATGGGCATTCTATTCTAGTGGTCGCTAGGCCAATCTGAGGCACAGCTACATTAGCATAATCCTAATGTAGCTGTGTCTAATCCTACATTAGCATGCAGGATTAGAAATCATTATGTCAAAGGAGCACGCAAAAACACCGGCAGCTTTAAGAGCGTTCATGAGAATGCGAGTGCACGTTAGCACCAAATGAGCTCTTTGATGAGGGAAATGACGTTCGGTCTGCCGGTACCACGCACACATGCGCGCGCACACACCTCCAGCCGGAGAAGCAAACTCTATCCCCCTGAGTAACAAGTTCATTACTGGACACCGGCAACACAGCGAAGCAGCCCACAGAACAAGCCCCACAGCTAGCAGAACAGTCTGTGCTACTGAACACCGGCAATACGGCGAAGCAGCCCACAGAACAAGCCCCATAGCTAGCAGAACAGTCTGTGCTGACAGGACAGGACCAGGCCTAACCACATGCCCGCATGGTCTTTTGTTCACGCTGCTGCAGTTCACTTCCAGTTCTAACCGATGACACGGCCAAACATGTTCAGGGGCGCTCCCTAAAAACATAAGATTAAGCCACAGCTTCAGTCTTCGACTTAACGTGACTCTTTAAGTCACAGCATTGCACAAAAGTTGCTCTAAAACCCATGTTTCCTCTCGGCCACACCTGCTGAAAAAGCCGACTGTTAGAGGCTAATGAATGCTAGCTTCAAAAAAGGGTGTTTAAACAGGCGGAAAGAGTATTTATATGAGCACGAACGACACACAAAGAGGTGAAACAGGTACAACAAACTCACTTCACCTTAGCAACGAGGCTCTGGTTGAGCTAAGACCAGCGGTTGATGCGGTTGATGTGGAAGAAGAAGACCGACAGCGCCTGCGTAGCAACAATTTATAGTCAAAGGCGGAGACTGGTGCAACGGCAAGTCAGTAGAGTCAAAAATAAGAAAAGCGGTTTAATGTGGAGTAAAATCACGTGTTTCAATTGCATTTTGGTTTCGCCTTCAAGTTTTGTGGGACATATTTAAACGAACTGAGTTTAAAAAGGACATAGCAACCTAATAATAACATAAAATAACATGACCTTAGTGTGTAAGTGACATTTTACTGTATCAGTAATGTAGTTTGCTCTTTTGATATTTGACCTCAAACGTGATCCAACCATTCAGAAACTGTTTTCTTTCATAATGTGTAGTATATGTTGTTATATGGTTTCATCTAAAAACGTTTCCTAATCTGAAAGACAGTTACAATATTTCCCTCTGCAATTTAGTGGAAAAGAAGTACAAAACAGGACAAAATTAAAATTAAAATACTCTAATGAGGTAGTCTACAAGGTGTATTTCCTCATTAAAAATATTACCAACAGCTTTCTGAGGCGTTCATTACTTTAAATGCTGATAAATGGGGGTCACGTGATGACGGCCTAGGAGACAGTCGGTTTTGTGGGAGTTCCGCCAGCACCCTTCATATTTTTCTTACTTTCTCTCTTAACCACGCTGTTTTTTATCATGTCAATGCAGTAGTATGACTCTTGAACAATTCTGGTCAAAACAACACCAAACAATGCTAAAGGGAAGGAATAAGTCGCAACAAGACGGCGAGGAGACAGAACTTGAACCCGGGCTCGCCAAAGTGCTGGATGTGATGACCACTAAACTAATGGTGGCTATTAACGATAAACTCGACCCTTTGGCTAAAACAGTCCTCTCTCATACTACCGAGCTGAAGAGGGCTAATGACCGTTTGGATGAAGCAGAAGCTAGGATGCTACAGCTTGAGACCGCTAACGAGCCGCAAGCTAATCAGATAGTAGCTTTGGAGAAAAAAGTTGAGTCCCTCCTCGACCATATAGACAAACTGGAAAATAGAGGGCGGCGGAAAAATATCCGCATCTTCAATCTACCCGAGAATGTGGAGGGGAGAAATGCTTTGGACTTTTTTGAACACCGGCTGCCGGATTTTCTTGGCATAGATGTGAAGGGGGGGCCTTCGCCAGCGGCCGCGCCCGGTCATGATTTGGTTCCATGCGTTCCCGGACAAGCAGAGAGTGATGACAGCAGTACGACGCAAAGCAGCAGACGGGGATATTACTGTGGACGGAAGAAAAATATCCTTCTACCATTACCTGTCCGCCACAGTGCTTCGTAAATGGAAAGAGTTTACTGAAGCCAAACAACGTCTCAAACAAATCAGTGCCCATTACTCCATGTTCTTCCCTGCAAAGTTACAAATGTCGCTGAATGGTATCAAGAAAACCTTTGTCTCCCCGACAGAGGCTCTGACCTTCGCAACCAGTGCAGCACGTCAGGAATGACAGATTCTCCGACCATATGAGAGCTAAGTTTGGACACTCGGTCATGTATTTTGATGACCGACGTTATACTCCCTTGTGATACAGCTTCATTCATGTGAGTGACTATTCGTTATCACAATTTGTATTAAGGTGTTTCCCTTGCTTAATAATACACGGGTGTCCATTCATTTAAAGTCAAGCTGGTATAGACTAGATGACGATTCACATCAAAGTTTATAAGTTGAAAAATGTTGTTTACAGTGTAATAATGATGTTGCTGCAAGCCCCGGTCAACTGGGTTATATCGCTTGCTTTGTTTTCTTTCTGTTTACACGGTGTGAGAAACACATTCGGCCCTAGTGGAGCCACCTTACAGAACAGCAATCCCCCGCAATCTGGGGAAGGACCCCCATTATCCATCTTCTTTTCTTTCAAAAACATTACTCTTTTTTTTTTGTTTCTTTTTTTTGTTTTCTTAACATGTACAGATTGTTATTGCTATGTTTCCATATGTTCTGGTCTTGTGTTACTTGTAGTTCATGCTCAGTACTGGTCTTTCACAGTTCAGTGTGTCACATCAGCATATTTTGATAAACTATCTAAAAACATGCTCTTGAAAGCAGTACAATATTATATAGGTTATACACAACTACATTTCTGGTCATCTGTATGGATACTCAACTCATCTCATTATATTTGTCAATGGAAGGATGCCGCCTTTTAAGTTAAAACTTTGTTCATGGAATGTAAGAGGTCTGAGGGGTAATGTGAAGTGAAGAAAGGTTTATTCTTTCTTGAAGAGGGAGGGAGTAGATGTGGCTGTACTGCAGGAGTCCCACTTAGAGGACATTAAACATCTCAAACTTAAATACAGTTGGGTTGGCCAGGTGTACTTTTCCTCCTTTACCACCAGTAGCAGAGGAGTTGTCATATGGATACACAAGAATCTGCCATTCCAATTAAAGAAGTGTATAAAGGACAAGTATGGAAGATATGTGATTATAAGTGGTGTCTTGAATGGCAAAGAGATTATTATTATGAATCTGTATTGCCCACCTAACTACTCTCCAGATTTATTAACTAAAGCATTTTCAGAATTTGCAGAAGTGTCTTTGCCATTGGCCTTGGTGGGAGGTGATTTTAATTGTCTACTTAATCCCCGACTTGATAGACATCCCCCACGAAATTCCCCTCTGTCAAACCAGGCTAGAGCCCTTCTGTCAACTTGTGGGGAAATCAACCTGGTTGATATATGGTGAATATTACATCCATCTGATAGAGAATTCACCTTTTACTCCCCTCCTCACAAGTGCCACACACGGATTGATTATTTTTTCGTATCCCAGTCTGTAATGCAATTTGTGTCTTCCTGCTCAATAGGCAATATTGTGGTTAGTGAACATGCAATTTTACTCCTAGAATTGTCTCTTGACATAGAATTTACGAAAAGTAAACTCTGGAGATTTGACACACCTCTCCTGAAAGATGACAAATTCATCTCTTATATGAAACGTGAATTCAGGATATTTATGTCTATTAATTCACAGTCTACTAGCAACCCATCTTTACTGTGGGAAACTGCTAAAGCATACATCAGAGGTATATTCATTGCCTATTCAACTTCAAAAAACAAAAAAAAAAAAAACAATTAGAACAGCAACTAAAAATTGAAAAAGAACTGTCAGATATTAAAAGTGCACTTTGCCTAACATCAGATCCATTACTGTTGCAGAGGAAATGTGCACTACAGGCTGCCCTGGACACTTTACTAACCCAGCAGGCTAAGAATGCTCTTCTCTTCTCACAGCAAAGGCTATATGAGTATGGAGATAAGCCCAGTGAGTATTTATCTCGTTTGAGCAAAATTAAAAGGGATCCTCAGGTGATTCGTTCAATTTTAGATGGGAATGGCACTCGCCACTTTGATAACAAAAATATTCATAACACTTTCAAGCAATTTTATGCAAGGTTGTATGAATCAGATCAACCACAGGGAGTCTCAGATAGGATGGAATCATTTTTGAGGAGACTTACCCTTCCAACCTTCTCTGATTCCCAAAAATGTGAATTAAATTCTCCCATCTCCAGGGAGGAAGCCTTATTAGCACTTAAAGGCCTACAGTCAGGCAAGGCACCAGTGCCTGATGGCTTGAGCAGTGAATTTTATCGTTTCAAGATCTGCTTGTGGACCCCTTCATGGAAATGTTGGAACATTCTTTCATAACGGATAGCCTCCCCAATTCATTAAGAGAAGCCAATATTACCTTAATTTTAAGAAAGTAAAAGTAAAGTAATTTTAAAAACATAAAATTTCTCATTAGGCGGATGATGTTTTGCTTTACGTGCTGGAGCCTGAAACTTCTGTTTCATGTCTTGTTGATGTAATTACTCTGTTTGGTTGTTTTTCGGGGTACAAAATCAATTTATCAAAGTCTTTGGCAATGCCAATGGGAAGCCTTAGAGATAGAACTAACACACTATTGTCATTCCCATTTAAATGGTCTATTACAGGTTTTGTTTATCTGGGTATTAATATCACACCTTTGTTTCACGAAATGTTTAAAGCTAATTTTAATCCTCTTTTGGACTCCATAAAAAAGGACTTGGCCAGATGGGCTCCACTCCCCTTGTCACTGCTTGGTAGAGTTTCTATCATTAAAATGAATATTTTACCAAGACCGTTATACCCCCTACAGATGTTCCCATTGTTCTTCAGGCAAGGTACTGAAAATGCTTAATGGCTGGCTGAGTGACTTCATTTGGAACAAGAGAAAGCCACAGATAAAAGTAGCAAAACTGCAACTTCCTAGTTCGAAGGGTGGTCTAGATCCTCCTAACATCAGATGGTATCAATTAGCATCACATTTAAGATTTATAGCTGAATGGGTGAAGGAGGATTCTACTTCTGATTTGCTGAGTCTAGAAAAGTCACAGACCTCAGGTTCTCTGTTAGGCCTTTTAGCCTTCAAGGACTTAAAGTCAGCCAGGAGCCATTGCAAAAACAACCCTATAATCTCTAATACATTGAAAGCATGGTTTATTACTCAAAAGCTTGAAGGGAGGGCTGGACTAACATCTCCACTGGTTCCAATTCAGGGCAATCCTAATGTCTTACCAGGCATGGTCAATGGCAGGTGTAACACTTGGACATCTCAAGGGAAAAAGAGGATGTTTGATTTATTTCAAGGAGCATCCATGCTGTCATTTGTACAACTTCAGGAAAAGTATGATCTCCCCAGACATGATTTTTTCAAATACCTGCACATTCGGGACTTCATAAATAGGCAAACTACTCTCAATATTGATGCTACTACATCTGCAGTTGAACGATTACTCATCCTTGGCCCAGCTAAGAAATGCATTACTCGCTTTTATAATGTCTTAAGCCAGACTGATATGACAAATGTACAGGAAGTTATGCAGACATGGCAAGGTGAACTTGGTATAGATATTGATGGGGATAAATGGACTAAGATATGGACTCAAACAGAGAAAATTTCTGTGTGTAACCGTGCCAGATTGCTGCAGTTTAAAATTGTCCACCGTTTACAAATCTCTCCTAACAAAAGGCATAAAATGAACTCTCAACTCTCACCTGCATGTTTAAAATGTAAATTCTCAGTGGGTACTTATACGCATTGTATTTGGTCTTGTCCTAAAATTCAAACATATTGGATGGATGTTTTGCAAGATCTCGAAAATATATTTGGTGTTGTGTTACGCATGGACCCTCTTTCTTTAATCCTGGGTTATCCCAGTCAAGACACGATTGTGGATGCTAACTCTACCAGACTGTATAATATCCTCACATATGCAGCAAGAAAGAATATATTTCTGTCTTGGATAAGTGACAAACCTCCCATGAAGTCAAACTGGCATAGGATAATTATGGAATGTTTTCCTCTTGAGTACCTGAACTGTCTGCTTCACTCTTCAGAAGGACAGTTTATGAATATTTGGACTCCATATCTTCACTTTTCCAACTCTACAGTGGCTTCAGTGCTCTCAAGTGTTGTCCTTGGCTAATCTTTGGCTCTTCCTCTGCATCTTGTTTGTAACATTGTTATTTACTACCTGGTCATTTGAAAATTCCAGAATTGTGATCTGAGATGTTTTTTTTTTTTTTTTTTTAATTATTATTTTATGTTTTTATTTTATATGTATAGATGTGTGTATATGTGTATGTATATGTATATGGATGTGTATATGTATGTATATATTTGTGTATGTATGTACTGTATGTGTACATATGTATGTATGTGTGTATGTGTATATGTATGTGTGAATATATATATGTGTATATATCTTTTTTTTCCGTTGTACTGGTCAGGTGTGTGTGAGATGTACATATTTGAAAAAAAAAAAATGCTGATAAATGCCTGACACTGTATGTCCCCTTTTAGGCCTTGATACACCAAGTTAACTGCACCTTACTGTTTAAAAGTACTGTTAATAGAGTTATAATTGCCATATCATATCATATTGTTCATCTCCAGTTCACTGCACCTTACTGTTTATTTGCACTATTCGTAGTTGTCACTGGGAGTCATGTCTCCATGCCACTGTATGGCACGGCTTGAAAGGCTCCCTAAGAACACTGATTAATGAGCGGCACCATGCACATCTTTATAGCCACGTGTAGAGCTGTGCGATATGGACAAAATTCCATAATCCAGTATAGTCTGGTAATAAATATGTGTTTTAAGCGATAATAAATCATTCGCGCACAACACGACATCCTCCATGCTGCTTTACCTCTGTTTACTCCCGAACTGCAACTGCCACAAACAAGTCCTTACGGGTGACGTGAACATGCTACCACAAAGCAGTACCGCTGTTGCGGTTACAGTAGCCGTCACACTATTATGTCTATGCTACATGCAATACACATTTTGAACTCGCATGATACATTTGCATTATCCAGTAGTCATTCCGTATCTAAACTACAACCGCATTAATGTTAAAGTTAGTGTAGCAACAGAGTAGGTAGCTACATGTTAAAATTACGACATAAACAACAGAGGCTTATACCTTGGTGTTAGCGTCTCGTTTGTTCATCGTCGGGGCAATGATGCAAATGGGGGGGTAGATGTGACCGGGAGTCACCATGCCATTGTATGGCGCTGCTTCAAAGCCTTGCTAAGAGCACTGATTAATGGGTGGCACAATGTACAGCTTTAGAGCCAGGTGTGCAGCCACACCTCTTTTTTTGTCTGATCTCTGGCGGTGGTGGTGGATGCAGCCTGGCGTGACAGATTGTTTGGCCACTAACATACTTCATATTAACATAAAGTTGGCGTGAGTGGGCGGCACAGTGGTGTAGTGGTTAGCACTGTCGCCTCACAGCAAGAAGGTACCAGCTTCGAATCCCGGGCACGGGGCTGTGTTTGCATGTTTGCATGTTCTCCCGTGTCATGTCCAAAAACATGCATGGGGATTAGGTTAGCTGGCTAATTTAAACACATAAATTGACTGTAGGTGTGAATGTGTATGTGAGTGGTTGTCTGTCTCTATGTGCCCTGGTGACTTGTCCAGGGTGTACCCTGCTTTCTGCCCCAAAGACAGCTGGGATAGGCTCCAGCCCCCCCGCGACCCTATGAGGATCAGCAGTAGATAATGGATGTATGAATGGCTGCGGGTGATGGGACGGATTGCTCTGCTGGGGCCCTGGTGTGCTTGCATCCTGGTCTTACTGGTAGATCCACAAACCTGTCGCCAGTGATTTGTGCCAGTACCTACGCAGGCTGTACAGGCGTGAGGCCAGTCATTGGCCCCGCCGCCCTAAGTTCGGCTGCTGTTTTACCTGGGTCTGCTGCTGTTCTACCTGGGTCAGCTGCTGTTTTGCCTTGGTCCGTTGCTATTTTACTCGGGTCTGCTACTGTCTGACTGGATCTGCTGCTAATTGGTAATTGGTTGGTCCACGGCTGTTCTAATTGTTCTGCCATTGTGTTTACTGGACTTTTGCTGTTTTTAGGAACATGCTGCGTTGTGCGTGCCACCCTGTGCACGCACAGCTCGGTAGATGCCGTGCTTGGGCTTCCGTTTGTCACTGAAAGACTGCCTGTGACTTGCCCTGCTCAGAGTGGTTTTCCTTAGAAATATTACCTTCCTGTTTTAGCTGGTACTTCCATGACTTGGGTTAATTCTATTTATATTAGTGTGTAGGCCATTTCAAGGCTTGTGTCTTGTGTTTGGTTCACATACTTAATTTGGTTGTGTGTATTTTATTGAAACTGAACCCTGTGTTACCACCAGGGTTCTTTTTTTGTAATTTGGTTGCAGCTGAGGGAGAAATTACACCGCGCTGCCCTCCGGACGACAGCGTCTGATCTCTGATGTGTTTTTTGTTGCAACCTGATGCATTTTTTGGTGTGGTAAACTATCTCATATGGACATGCAGATGTGGAATATGCAGACAAATTATGATAAATGACAGTCATGATTATTCACACTTGTTATTACTCCTAATGTTACTGATGTTTTTTATTATTGTTATTTTTCTTCTGCCAGATTTCGGTGCGTCACTTGGGGCACAGCTTTGAGCCTGCAGAGCCTTCATAAAACATAAAGATTCAAAGTGTTTATTGTCATATGCAAAGTAAGGACACGTTCCCCTGAAGAATGAAATTCCTGTCACCAATGAAAGTTAAATGATATAAATCTGAAGTATAAAATAGATCAAAATATGTCTATATTTTAATAACTCCTTGCATATTAATTTAATTAATTTGCCTGTCACATCTGGATGTGTGAGTGATTGGTCCCTAAGAAGACTGTTAAGAACATTTTTATTAATTATATATTATTATTATTATTATTATTATTATTTTATATTTTGTCACATTTGAATTTGATTTTTAAAAAAGACCAAAATACCAGTAAAACTGTCACGATTGGCTATTTACAAAAAAATTAGAAGAAAGTCCTCTCCACAAATACTGATATATTGCGGGATTAAATATATTTGTTTAAAGGGTCATTGTGAGCTTGACCTTTGGCCTTCAAAGGTCATTTTTGGGTTATAAGCTAAATAACGTACTCTCTATCTGGTAGTAGCCATAGATTGTTTAATTTCGATAGGGAAATATGCTTTTCACCAAAAGGTCAATATCTGACTGATTTCTGAGCCTCGATTTTGTTCTGTATGCACAATTTTTCGCGATTATCATGGAAAATATTTATATTTGACGATATGAATGTATAAGATTGTAAATTGAGAATTTGTTTCCAGATATTTTGAGACCAGTTGCATTGCTCTAGCTCCTTCCTACATGAAGTTATGTTTAAAAACGCATATTTGACCTTGACCTTTTACTGATCCTGACCAAACTGAATCAGTGACTTCTGGATTCCTATATTAGTTTATATACCAAATTAGGTGACAATTGGCTGAAAATTGTACACCCTGAAGCATTCAAAAATATGCTAAATCTCCCATACATTACTATGGCATGCCCTTGGATCCGATCACCACCAAAATTTAATCAGTTTTAAGTTCGGCCACTTCTGACCAATTCTGAAAATTTCGTCAAAATCTGTCCATAACTTTTTGATTTATTTTGCAAACCAACAAATAAACAAGTAAACAAACCCTGGTGAAAACATAACCTCCTTGGCAGAAGTGATAACAGCTTGGATTTACATGGCCTGTGATGAGGTGGCGACTTGTCCAGGGTATACCCTGCCTTCTGCCCTAAGACAGCTGAGATAGGCTCCAGCCCCTCCCGCGACCCTATGAGGATAAGCGGTAGAAAATGGATGGATGGATGGATTTATATGGTGCCTTTTTCATGAGACCAAAAGCTCTTTACAGCAACCATTATTCATTCACACCAGTCATACCAGTGGTGGTGAGTTATATTGTAGCCACAGCTGCCCTGGGGCAGACTGACAGAAGCGTGGCTACCATTTTACGCCTATGGCCCCTCCTCGACTACCACCTACTTTCACGCACATTCATAATTATGTATCTGCATATACATTTTATACTTTAAATACTGCACTTCTGTATTATACTTTAATTGTAAATAGTAATACTTTTCAGTTCTTTACATTGTTTTTTTGTACTGTGATTGTTTTCTTGTTGCTACACTGTAATTTCCCAGGTTGGGATCAATGAAGTAATTCTATTCTATTCTGTGCTATTCTATTCTATTCTATTCTATTCTATCTCCTATTACTTGTATTACTTGTGTCCTGGTCAAAAACTTAGCACAGTTGCAATTCAGATTCAAACCTCTGAGGTTTATTTACCCCAAGGTTAATTTATATCTTATAAGTTAAATTATTAATAAAAAAAATATGAGACAATGTAAGATACTGTAATGTTAGTAATTAAAGTGTAGATATGTTGTGGAAAAGTCTGGACATGCCACATTGTACCTCTGTTGTTACATAAAAGCTTCCAAACATGCTAACATAATGCCTTGGTGGTTTGCACACACAAACAAGTTCATGTACATTTATAATGTGCAGGCGTAGAGCCTGTAAAAGGCAGGTTTAAGGGTTTAAGGGACTTATGGGTCAAATCTGCTGCTCACAGCTTTTATGATATGAACTATGTATTAGTAATAAAGTCACTGGGCATTAATGGAAATAGATTTAATGTTGCCTGTAATGTAGAAGCCAACAACTCTATCGCTTGCCTAAAGCACTTTAATCTCACCCTACTCACTTCACTTGAGGGTAACACAGGCTCTTCCTGGCTGTGTGAAAATATTAGGTTTGTCAGCTCGAACTGAACCTCCCTCTGAGATTAAAATGTGAAATTTTCACCCTTTTGTCTTCCACACTGGGTGGATGTGCAGCTCTTTCTCCATCCATTATCTGCTGCTTTTTTTTTTTTTTTTTTCTTAACTTATCCTCATAGAGCCCCAGCTGTCGTAGGGAGAAAGGCAGGGTACATCCTTGACAAGTCGCCAGTTCATCACAGGGCACAGACAGACAACCCTTCACACCTACTGGCAATTTAGATGAGCCAATTAACCTAATTGGATGGTGGAAGAAATCCGGAGTACCCGGAGAGAACCCACACAGACACGGAGAGAACATGCAAACTCCATACGGAAAGGCCCCGGTCCGGGTATTGAACCCAGTACCTTCTTGCTGAGACGTGACATTAAGTACATTTGCATACACGAGTTGCCAATAACCGAACAAACAAATGAACTGGAGTTACCGAGAAATCCGAGTGTAAATGCTGAGCAAGAGAATTGAATTATTGAGTGAGGTACGTTTGCCTCTGAGACACCCTTTCACGGTGGCATTCTTCCATTTTTTTCTGCTACTGTGTTGTTATCATTCCCATAGACATCCTATATTGACAGACAGAGCATTGAACGTAACTGCCTATGGGAGGAGAGCGCGGGGCCGCCATCTTGGAGTGGTGATGTACTCCACTCAGTGTAATCCGTTTGACAGGAACAATGAACTGTCAGCGTAATTTATGAACAATACCTCGCTAAGATTTTCACAGATTTTTTGTCGTATGTGAAGCTATGATTAAGCACCAGTGTTGGGCACATTACTTTGAAAAAGTAATTAGGGCCCGAGCAGACTGTGAAGTCGCCAACTTTGTTGTACCTCAACGAAAATTGATAGAGATGTTAAGCATACATGTACGTACAAAATTGTCTCTTGGCGCGAAGCTGAAATTCCAACAGGAAGTCGGCCATTTTGAATTTTTTATTTTCTGATGAAAACTAACTCGTCCTAGGGATTCTGTCCGATCGATTTGAAATTTGGTAAAGATCATCTCGAGATGTAGCTGAACAAAAGTTGTGCTCTGCACATTATTAGGTCAAAGGGCATGGCTGCTAGGGCTCGACAAACTTTGGCGCATTTGCCCTCTAAATTCGAACGATTCTCACATTGACATACTCAATCCTGGAAGCTTCAAATTTTCTGCGCATGACAGGGACTCGGCCCTGAATTTTCTGATGTTTTAATTTCATGCCTTTCTCATGGCTCCCCCTGGTGGTAATAGGAAGTGCCCAGTTCTTTGGCTTTCTGATGGCTTTAATAAACTCCTATCATCATGAAAGTTGATACACAGGTCAAGGGTGATGACCTCCAAGCGCCCCCTTGAATTCTTCAAAAAACCCTCCCCATAGGGGTTTTTATGGAGTTGGAACAGGAAAATCGGTACACACGTGTAACTTGACCACACGAAAAAAAGTCTTCCACCAACTGTCTATCCCAAACAGGAAGTCGGCCATTTTGTTTCCCCTCTTCATTTTGGCGTGATTTCCACATTGAGCCATCGAATGGCCATAACTCCTTTGTGTATTGGCCGAATTGGTTAACGTTCATTGCTCCCCGCTCGCACCGCTGTCCCCATCTGATACCCGACCGCGACATACCGCGAGGGCCCTACATAACCACTTGCGGTTTTCTAGTTATTATTATTATGGCCCGAGAGGACTGTGAAACAGGTCCGCAAGGGACCTATTGAAACTGTAATGTTTATTCTTATCATTATTAGGGCCCGAGCGGACTGTGAAACAGGTCCGCAAGGGACCTATTGAAACTGTAGTGTTTATTATTAGGGCCTGAGCGGACTGTGAAACAGGTCCGCAAGGGACCTATTGAAACTGTAGAGTTTATTATTAGGGCCTGAGCGGACTGTGAAACAGGTCTGCAAGGTACCTATTGAAACTGTAATGTTTATTCTTATTATTATTAGGGCCCGAGCGGACTGTGAAACAGGTCCGAAAGGGACCTATTGAAACTGTAGTGTTTATTATTAGGGCCTGAGCGGACTGTGAAACAGGTCCGCAAGGGACCTATTGAAACTGTAGAGTTTATTATTAGGGCCTGAGCGGACTGTGAAACAGGTCTGCAAGGTACCTATTGAAACTGTAATGTTTATTCTTATTATTACGGCCCAAGCGGACTGTGAAACAGGTCCGCAAGGGACCTATTGAAACTGTAGTGTTTATTATTAGGTCCCGAGCAGGCAGTGAAACAGGTCCACAAGGGACCGATTGAAACTGTAGTGTTTATTATTAGGGCCCGAGCGGACTGTGAAACAGGTCCACAAGGGACCTATTGAAACTGTAGTGTTTATTATTAGGGCCTGAGCAGACTGTGAAACAGGTCAGCAAGGGACCTATTGAAACTGTAGTGTTTATTATTAGGGCCCAAGCGGACTGTGAAACGGGTCCACAAGGGACCTATTGAAACTGTAATGTTTATTCTTATTATTATTAGGGCCCGAGTGGACTGTGAAACAGGTCCGCAAGGGACCTATTGAAACTGTAGTGTTTATTATTAGGGCCAGAGTGGACTGTGAAACAGGTCCGCAAGGGACCTATTGAAACTGTAGAGTTTATTATTATTATTAGGGTCCGAGCGGACTGTTAAACAGGTCCACAAGGCACCTATTGAAACTGTAGTGTTTATTATTATTATTAGGACCCGAGCGGACTGTGAAACAGGTCCGCAAGGGACCTATTGAAACTGTAGTGTTTATTAGGGCCTGAGCGGACTGTGAAACAGGTCCGCAAGAGAACTATTGAAACTGTAGTGTTTATTAGGGCCTGAGCGGACTGGGAAACAGGACCACAAGGGATCTATTGAAACTGTAGTGTTTATTATTAAGTCCCGAGCGGACTGTCAAACAGGTCAGCAAGGGACCTATTGAAACGGTAGTGTTTATTATTAGCCCAGAGCGGAATAAGAAACAGGTCCACAAGGGACCTATTGAAACTGTAATGTTTATTCTTATCATTATTAGGGCCCGAGCGGACTGTGAAACAGGTCCGCAAGGGACCTATTGAAACTGTAGTGTTTATTATTAGGGCCTGAGCGGACTGTGAAACAGGTCCGCAAGGGACCTATTGAAACTGTAGAGTTTATTATTAGGGCCTGAGCGGACTGTGAAACAGGTCTGCAAGGTACCTATTGAAACTGTAATGTTTATTCTTATTATTAGGGCCCAAGCGGACTGTGAAACAGGTCCGCAAGGGACCTATTGAAACTGTAGTGTTTATTATTAGGGCCCGAGTGGACTGTGAAACACGTCCGCAAGGGACCTAGTGAAACTGTAGTGTTTATTATTAGGGCCCGAGTGGACTGTGAAACAGGTCCGCAAGGGACCTATTGAAACTGTAGATTTTATTATTAGGGCCTGAGCGGACTGTGAAACAGGTCCACAAGGTACCTATTGAAACTGTAATGTTTATTCTTATTATTAGGGCCCGAGCGGACTGTGAAACAGGTCCGCAAGGGACCTATTGAAACTGTAGTGTTTATTATTAGGGCCCGAGCGGACTGTGAAACAGGTCCGCAAGGGACCTATTGAAACTGTAGTGTTTATTAGGGCCAGAGCGGACTGTGAAACAGGTCCGTAAGGGAACTATTGAAACTGTAGTGTTTATTAGGGCCCGAGCGGACTGTGAAACAGGTCCACAAGGGACCTATTGAAACTGTAATGTTTATTCTTATTATTATTAGGGCCCGAGTGGACTGTGAAACAGGTCCGCAAGGGACCTAGTGAAACTGTAGTGTTTATTATTAGGGCCCGAGTGGACTGTGAAACAGGTCCGCAAGGGACCTATTGAAACTGTAGATTTTATTATTAGGGCCTGAGCGGACTATGAAACAGGTCTGCAAGGGACCTATTGAAACTGCAATGTTTATTAGGGCCTGAGCGGATTGTGAAACAGGTCCGCAAGGTACCTATTGAAACTGTAATGTTTATTCTTATTATTAGGGCCCAAGCGGACTGTGAAACATGTCCGCAAGGGAGCTATTGAAACTGTAGTGTTTATTATTATTATTATTATTATTAGGGCCTGAGCGGACTGTGAAACAGGTCCGCAAGGGACCTATTGAAACTGTAGATTTTATTATTAGGGCCTGAGCGGACTGTGAAACAGGTCCACAAGGTACCTATTGAAACTGTAATGTTTATTCTTATTATTAGGGCCCGAGTGGACTGTGAAACAGGTCCGCAAGGGACCTATTGAAACTGTAGATTTTATTATTAGGGCCTGAGCGGACTGTGAAACAGGTCCGCAAGGGACCTATTGAAACTGTAGTGTTTATTAGGGCCAGAGCGGACTGTGAAACAGGTCCGTAAGGGAACTATTGAAACTGTAGTGTTTATTAGGGCCCGAGCGGACTGTGAAACAGGTCCACAAGGGACCTATTGAAACTGTAATGTTTATTCTTATTATTATTAGGGCCCGAGTGGACTGTGAAACAGGTCCGCAAGGGACCTAGTGAAACTGTAGTGTTTATTATTAGGGCCCGAGTGGACTGTGAAACAGGTCCGCAAGGGACCTATTGAAACTGTAGATTTTATTATTAGGGCCTGAGCGGACTATGAAACAGGTCTGCAAGGGACCTATTGAAACTGCAATGTTTATTAGGGCCTGAGCGGATTGTGAAACAGGTCCGCAAGGTACCTATTGAAACTGTAATGTTTATTCTTATTATTAGGGCCCAAGCGGACTGTGAAACATGTCCGCAAGGGAGCTATTGAAACTGTAGTGTTTATTATTATTATTATTATTATTAGGGCCTGAGCGGACTGTGAAACAGGTCCGCAAGGGACCTATTGAAACTGTAGTGTTTATCATTATTATAAGGACCCGAGCGGACTGTGAAACAGGTCCGCAAGGGACCTGTTGAAACTGTAGTGTTTATTATTAGGGCCCGAGCGGACTGTGAAACAGGTCCGCAAGGGACCTATTGAAACTGTAGTGTTTATTATTAGGGCCCGAGCGGACTGTGAAACAGGTCCGCAAGGGACCTATTGAAACTGTAGTGTTTATTATTAGGGCCCGAGCGGACTGTGAAACAGGTCCGCAAGGGACCTATTGAAACTGTAGTGTTTATTATTAGGGCCCGAGTGGACTGTGAAACACGTCCGCAAGGGACCTAGTGAAACTGTAGTGTTTATTATTAGGGCCCGAGTGGACTGTGAAACAGGTCCGCAAGGGACCTATTGAAACTGTAGATTTTATTATTAGGGCCTGAGCGGACTGTGAAACAGGTCCACAAGGTACCTATTGAAACTGTAATGTTTATTCTTATTATTAGGGCCCGAGCGGACTGTGAAACAGGTCCGCAAGGGACCTATTGAAACTGTAGTGTTTATTATTAGTCCACTATCGGCCAGTGAAACAGGTCCGCAAGGGACCTATTGAAACTGTAGTGTTTATTAGGGCCAGAGCGGACTGTGAAACAGGTCCGTAAGGGAACTATTGAAACTGTAGTGTTTATTAGGGCCCGAGCGGACTGTGAAACAGGTCCACAAGGGACCTATTGAAACTGTAATGTTTATTCTTATTATTATTAGGGCCCGAGTGGACTGTGAAACAGGTCCGCAAGGGACCTAGTGAAACTGTAGTGTTTATTATTAGGGCCCGAGTGGACTGTGAAACAGGTCCGCAAGGGACCTATTGAAACTGTAGATTTTATTATTAGGGCCTGAGCGGACTATGAAACAGGTCTGCAAGGGACCTATTGAAACTGCAATGTTTATTAGGGCCTGAGCGGATTGTGAAACAGGTCCGCAAGGTACCTATTGAAACTGTAATGTTTATTCTTATTATTAGGGCCCAAGCGGACTGTGAAACATGTCCGCAAGGGAGCTATTGAAACTGTAGTGTTTATTATTATTATTATTATTATTAGGGCCTGAGCGGACTGTGAAACAGGTCCGCAAGGGACCTATTGAAACTGTAGATTTTATTATTAGGGCCTGAGCGGACTGTGAAACAGGTCCACAAGGTACCTATTGAAACTGTAATGTTTATTCTTATTATTAGGGCCCGAGCGGACTGTGAAACAGGTCCGCAAGGGACCTATTGAAACTGTAGTGTTTATTATTAGGGCCCGAGCGGACTGTGAAACAGGTCCGCAAGGGACCTATTGAAACTGTAGTGTTTATTAGGGCCAGAGCGGACTGTGAAACAGGTCCGTAAGGGAACTATTGAAACTGTAGTGTTTATTAGGGCCCGAGCGGACTGTGAAACAGGTCCACAAGGGACCTATTGAAACTGTAATGTTTATTCTTATTATTATTAGGGCCCGAGTGGACTGTGAAACAGGTCCGCAAGGGACCTAGTGAAACTGTAGTGTTTATTATTAGGGCCCGAGTGGACTGTGAAACAGGTCCGCAAGGGAACTATTGAAACTGTAATGTTTATTCTTATTATTATTAGGGCCCGAGTGGACTGTGAAACACGTCCGCAAGGGACCTAGTGAAACTGTAGTGTTTATTATTGGGGCCCGAGTGGACTGTGAAACAGGTCCGCAAGGGACCTATTGAAACTGTAGTGTTTATTAGGGCCTGAGCGGATTGTGAAACAGGTCCGCAAGAGAACTATTGAAACTGTAGTGTTTATTAGGGCCTGAGCGGACTGGGAAACAGGACCACAAGGGATCTATTGAAACTGTAGTGTTTATTATTAAGTCCAGAGCGGACTGTCAAACAGGTCAGCAAGGGAAATGTTGAAACGGTAGTGTTGATTATTAGGGCCGAGCGGACTGTGAAACAGGTCCACAAGGGACCTATTGAAACTGTAATGTTTATTATTAGGGCCCAAGCGGACTGTGAAACAGGTCCGCAAGGGACCTATTGGAACTGTAGTGTTTATTATTATTATTATTATTAGGGCCCGAGCGTACTGTGAAACAGGTCCGCAAGGGACCTATTGAAACTGTAGTGTTTATTATTATTATTAGGACCCGAGCGGACTGTGAAACATGTCCGCAAGGGACCTATTGAAACTGTAGTGTTTATTATTAGGGCCCGAGTGGACTGTCAAACAGGTCAGCAAGGCACCTATTGAAACTGTAGTGTTTCTTCGGGCCCGAGCGGACTGTGAAACAGGTCCGCAAGGGACCTATTGAAACTGTAGTGTTTATTATTATTATTAGGACCCGAGCGGACTGTGAAACATGTCTGCAAGGGACCTATTGAAACTGTAGTGTTTATTATTAGGGCCCGAGCGGACTGTGAAACAGGTCCACAAGGGACCTATTGAAACTGTAATGTTTATTCTTATTATTATTAGGGTCCGAGCGGACTGTGAAACAGGTCCGCAAGGGACCTATTGAAACTGTAGAGTTTATTATTAGGGCCCGAGCGGACTGTGAAACAGGTCCACAAGGCACCTATTGAAACTGTAGTGTTTATTATTATTATTAGGACCCGAGCGGACTGTGAAACAGGTCCGCAAGGGACCTATTGAAACTGTAGTGTTTATTAGGGCCTGAGCGGACTGTGAAACAGGTCCGCAAGTGAACTATTGAAACTGTAGTGTTTATTAGGGCCCGAGCGGACTGGGAAACAGGACCACAAGGGATCTATTGAAACTGTAGTGTTTATTATTAGGGCCCGAGTGGACTGTCAAACAGGTCAGCAAGGGACCTATTGAAACTGTAGTGTTTATTATTAGGGCCGAGCGGACTGTGAAACAGGTCCACAAGGGACCTAATGAAACTGTAATGTTTATTCTTATTATTATTAGGGCCCGAGCGGACTGTGAAACAGGTCCGAAAGGGACCTATTGAAACTGGAGTGTTTATTATTAGGGCCTGAGCGGACTGTGAAACAGGTCCGCAAGGGACCTATTGAAACTGTAGAGTTTATTATTAGGGCCTGAGCGGACTGTGAAACAGGTCTGCAAGGTACCTATTGAAACTGTAATGTTTATTCTTATTATTAGGGCCCAAGCGGACTGTGAAACAGGTCCGCAAGGGACCTATTGAAACTGTAGTGTTTATTATTAGGTCCCGAGCAGGCAGTGAAACAGGTCCACAAGGGACCGATTGAAACTGTAGTGTTTATTATTAGGGCCCGAGCGGACTGTGAAACAGGTCCACAAGGGACCTATTGAAACTGTAGTGTTTATTATTAGGGCTTGAGCAGACTGTGAAACAGGTCAGCAAGGGACCTATTGAAACTGTAGTGTTTATTATTAGGGCCCAAGCGGACTGTGAAACGGGTCCACAAGGGACCTATTGAAACTGTAATGTTTATTCTTATTATTATTAGGGCCCGAGTGGACTGTGAAACAGGTCCGCAAGGGACCTATTGAAACTGTAGTGTTTATTATTAGGGCCAGAGTGGACTGTGAAACAGGTCCGCAAGGGACCTATTGAAACTGTAGTGTTTATTATTATTATTAGGGTCCGAGCGGACTGTTAAACAGGTCCACAAGGCACCTATTGAAACTGTAGTGTTTATTATTATTATTAGGACCCGAGCGGACTGTGAAACAGGTCCGCAAGGGACCTATTGAAACTGTAGTGTTTATTAGGGCCTGAGCGGACTGTGAAACAGGTCCGCAAGAGAACTATTGAAACTGTAGTGTTTATTAGGGCCTGAGCGGACTGGGAAACAGGACCACAAGGGATCTATTGAAACTGTAGTGTTTATTATTAAGTCCCGAGCGGACTGTCAAACAGGTCAGCAAGGGACCTATTGAAACGGTAGTGTTTATTATTAGGGCCGAGCGGACTGTGAAACAGTTCCACAAGGGACCTATTGAAACTGTAATGTTTATTCTTATCATTATTAGGGCCCGAGCGGACTGTGAAACAGGTCCGCAAGGGACCTATTGAAACTGTAGTGTTTATTATTAGGGCCTGAGCGGACTGTGAAACAGGTCCGCAAGGGACCTATTGAAACTGTAGAGTTTATTATTAGGGCCTGAGCGGACTGTGAAACAGGTCTGCAAGGTACCTATTGAAACTGTAATGTTTATTCTTATTATTAGGGCCCGAGCGGACTGTGAAACAGGTCCGAAAGGGACCTATTGAAACTGTAGTGTTTATTATTAGGGCCTGAGCGGACTGTGAAACAGGTCCGCAAGGGACCTATTGAAACTGTAGAGTTTATTATTAGGGCCTGAGCGGACTGTGAAACAGGTCTGCAAGGTACCTATTGAAACTGTAATGTTTATTCTTATTATTAGGGCCCAAGCGGACTGTGAAACAGGTCCGCAAGGGACCTATTGAAACTGTAGTGTTTATTATTAGGTCCCGAGCAGGCAGTGAAACAGGTCCACAAGGGACCGATTGAAACTGTAGTGTTTATTATTAGGACCCGAGCGGACTGTGAAACAGGTCCACAAGGGACCTATTGAAACTGTAGTGTTTATTATTAGGGCCTGAGCAGACTGTGAAACAGGTCAGCAAGGGACCTATTGAAACTGTAGTGTTTATTATTAGGGCCCAAGCGGACTGTGAAACGGGTCCACAAGGGACCTATTGAAACTGTAGTGTTTATTATTAGGTCCCGAGCAGGCAGTGAAACAGGTCCGCAAGAGAACTATTGAAACTGTAGTGTTTATTATTAGAGCGACTGGAAAACAGGTCCACAAGGGACCTATTGAAACTGTAGTGTTTATTATTAAGTCCCGAGCGGACTGTCAAACAGGTCAGCAAGGGACCTATTGAAACTGTAGTGTTTATTATTAGGTCCGATCGGACTGTGAAACATGTCCACAAGGGACCTATTGAAACTGTAGTGTTTATTATTATGGCCCGAGCGGACTGTGAAACAGGTCCGCAAGGGACCTATTGAAACTGTAATGTTTATTCTGTATTATTTTTACGGCCCGAGCGGACTGTGAAACAGGTCCGCAAGGGACCCATTGAAAATGTAGTGTTTATTATTAGGGCCAGAGTGGACTGTGAAACAGGTCCGCAAGGGACCTATTGAAACTGTAGTGTTTATTATTATTATTAGGGTCCGAGCGGACTGTTAAACAGGTCCACAAGGCACCTATTGAAACTGTAGTGTTTATTATTATTATTAGGACCCGAGCGGATCAGAAACAGGTCCGCAAGGGACCTATTGAAACTGTAGTGTTTATTATTAGGGCCTGAGCGGACTGTGAAACATGTACGCAAGAGAACTATTGAAACTGTAGTGTTTATTCTTATTATTAGGGCCCGAGCGGACTGGGAAACAGGACCACAAGGGACCTATTGAAACTGTAGTGTTTATTATTAGGGCCCGAGCGGACTGTCAAACAGGTCCGCAAGGGACCTATTGAAACTGTAGTGTTTATTATTAGGGCCTGAGCAGGCTGTGAAACAGGTCCACAAGGGACCTATTGAAACTGTAATGTTTATTCTTATCATTATTTGGGCCCGAGCGGACTGTGAAACAGGTCCGCAAGGGACCTATTGAAACTGTAGTGTTTATTATTAGGGCCTGAGCGGACTGTGAAACAGGTCCGCAAGGGACCTATTGAAACTGTAGAGTTTATTATTAGGGCCTGAGCGGACTGTGAAACAGGTCTGCAAGGTACCTATTGAAACTGTAATGTTTATTCTTATTATTAGGGCCTGAGCGGACTGTGAAACAGGTCCGCAAGGGACCTATTGAAACTGTAGTGTTTATTATTAGGGCCGAAGTGGACTGTGAAACAGGTCCACAAGGGACCTATTGAAACTGTTGTGTTTATTATTAGGGCCTGAGCGGACTGTGAAACGGGTCCACAAGGGACCTATTGAAACTGTAATGTTTATTCTTATTATTAGGCCCGAGCGGACTGTGAAACAGGTCCGCAAGGGACCTATTGAAACTGTAGTGTTTATTATTAGGGCCAGAGTGGACTGTGAAACAGGTCCGCAAGGGACCTATTGAAACTGTAGTGTTTATTATTAGGGCCCGAGCGGACTGTGAAACAGGTCCACAAGGGACCTATTGAAACTGTAGTGTTTATTATTATTAGGGCCCGAGCGGACTGTGAAACAGGTCCGCAAGGGACCTATTGAAACTGTAGTGTTTATTAGGGCCTGAGCGGACTGTGAAACAGGTCCGCAAGGGACCTATTGAAACTGTAGTGTTTATTATTAGGGCCTGAGCGGACTGTGAAACAGGTCCACAAGGGACCTATTGAAACTGTAGTGTTTATTATTAGGGCCTGAGCGGACTGTGAAACAGGTCCGCAAGGGACCTATTGAAACTGTAGTGTTTATTATTAGGCCTGAGCGGACTGTGAAACAGGTCTGCAAGGGACCTATTGAAACTGTAGTGTTTATTATTAGGGCCCGAGCGGACTGTGAAACAGGTCCGCAAGGGACCTATTGAAACTGTAGTGTTTATTATTAGGGCCTGAGCGGACTGTGAAACAGGTCCGCAAGGGACCTACTGAAACTGTAATGTTTATTATTAGGGCCTGAGCGGACTGTGAAACAGGTCCGCAAGGGACCTATTGAAACTGTAGTGTTTATTATTATTATTAGGGTCCGAGCGGACTGTGAAACAGGTCCACAAGGGACCTATTGAAACTGTAGTGTTTATTATTATTATTAGGGCCCGAAGGACTGTGAAACAGGTCCGCAAGGGACCTATTGAAACTGTAGTGTTTATTATTAGGGCCTGAGCGGACTGTGAAACAGGTCCGCAAGGGACCTATTGAAACTGTAGTGTTTATTATTAGGGCCTGAGCGGACTGTGAAACAGGTCCACAAGGGACCTATTGAAACTGTAGTGTTTATTATTATTAGGCCCGAGCGGACTGTGAAACAGGTCCGCAAGGGACCTATTGAAACTGTAGTGTTTATTATTAGGCCCGAGCGGACTGTGAAACAGGTCCACAAGGGACCTATTGAAACTGTAGTGTTTATCATTATTATTAGGGCCCGAGCGATTGTGAAACAGGTCCGCAAGGGACCTATTGAAACTGTAGTGTTTATTATTAGGGCCCGAGCGGACTGTGAAACAGGTCCGCAAGGGACCTATTGAAACTGTAATGTTTATTCTTATTATTAGGGCCCGAGTGGACTGTGAACCACGTCCGCAAGGGACCTATTGAAACTGTAGTGTTTATTATTAGGCCTGAGCGGACTGTGAAACAGGTCCCCAAGGGACCTATTGAAACTGGAGTGTTTATTATTAGGCCCGAGCGGACTGTGAAACAGGTCTGCAAGGGACCTATTGAAACTGTAGTGTTTATTATTATTATTAGGCCTGAGCGGACTGTGAAACAGGTCCGCAAGGGACCTATTGAAGCTGTAGTGTTTATTATTAGGGCCTGAGCGGACTGTGAAACAGGTCAGCACGGGACCTATTGAAACTGTAGTGTTTATTATTAGGGCCTGAGCGGACTGTGAAACAGGTCTGCAAGGGACCTATTGAAACTGTAGTGTTTTTTGTTATTATTAGGGCCCTAGCGGACTGTGAAACAGGTCCGCAAGGGACCTATTGAAACTGTAGTTTTTATTATTAGGGCCTGAGCGGACTGTGAAACAGGTCAGCAAGGGACCTATTGAAACTGTAGTGTTTATTATTAGGGCCCAAGCGGACTGTGAAACGGGTCCACAAGGGACCTATTGAAACTGTAATGTTTATTCTTATTATTATTAGGGCCCGAGTGGACTGTGAAACAGGTCCGCAAGGGACCTATTGAAACTGTAGTGTTTATTATTAGGGCCAGAGTGGACTGTGAAACAGGTCCGCAAGGGACCTATTGAAACTGTAGTGTTTATTATTATTATTAGGGTCCGAGCGGACTGTTAAACAGGTCCACAAGGCACCTATTGAAACTGTAGTGTTTATTATTATTATTAGGACCCGAGCGGACTGTGAAACAGGTCCGCAAGGGACCTATTGAAACTGTAGTGTTTATTAGGGCCTGAGCGGACTGTGAAACAGGTCCGCAAGAGAACTATTGAAACTGTAGTGTTTATTAGGGCCTGAGCGGACTGGGAAACAGGACCACAAGGGATCTATTGAAACTGTAGTGTTTATTATTAAGTCCCGAGCGGACTGTCAAACAGGTCAGCAAGGGACCTATTGAAACGGTAGTGTTTATTATTAGGGCCGAGCGGACTGTGAAACAGGTCCACAAGGGACCTATTGAAACTGTAATGTTTATTCTTATCATTATTAGGGCCCGAGCGGACTGTGAAACAGGTCCGCAAGGGACCTATTGAAACTGTAGTGTTTATTATTAGGGCCTGAGCGGACTGTGAAACAGGTCCGCAAGGGACCTATTGAAACTGTAGAGTTTATTATTAGGGCCTGAGCGGACTGTGAAACAGGTCTGCAAGGTACCTATTGAAACTGTAATGTTTATTCTTATTATTAGGGCCCAAGCGGACTGTGAAACAGGTCCGCAAGGGACCTATTGAAACTGTAGTGTTTATTATGTGGTCACAAGAGGACTGAGAAACATGTCAACAAGGGAGCTATTGAAACTGTAGTGTTTAGAATTGTTATTATTAGGGCCCGAGTGGACTGTGAAACAGGTCCGCAAGGGACCTATTGAAACTGTAGATTTTATTATTAGGGCCTGAGCGGACTGTGAAACAGGTCCGCAAGGTACCTATTGAAACTGTAATGTTTATTCTTATTATTATTAGGGTCCGAGCGGACTGTGAAACAGGTCCGCAAGGGACCTATTGAAACTGTAGAGTTTATTATTAGGGCCCGAGCGGACTGTGAAACAGGTCCGCAAGGGACCTATTGAAACTGTAGTGTTTATTATTAGGGCCAGAGCGGACTGTGAAACAGGTCCGCAAGGGACCTATTGAAACTGTAGTGTTTATTAGGGCCCGAAGCGGACTGTGAAACAGGTCCACAAGGGACCTATTGAAACTGTAATGTTTATTCTTATTATTATTAGGGCCCGTGTGGACTGTGAAACAGGTCCGCAAGGGACCTATTGAAACTGTAGTGTTTATTATTATTATTAGGGTCCGAGCGGACTGTTAAACAGGTCCACAAGGCACCTATTGAAACTGTAGTGTTTATTATTATTATTAGGACCCGAGCGGACTGTGAAACAGGTCCGCAAGGGACCTATTGAAACTGTAGTGTTTATTAGGGCCTGAGCGGACTGTGAAACAGGTCCGCAAGAGAACTATTGAAACTGTAGTGTTTATTAGGGCCTGAGCGGACTGGGAAACAGGTCAGCAAGGGACCTATTGAAACGGTAGTGTTTATTATTAGGGCCTGAGCGGACTGTGAAACAGGTCTGCAAGGTACCTATTGAAACTGTAATGTTTATTCTTATTATTAGGGCCCAAGCGGACTGTGAAACAGGTGCGCAAGGGACCTATTGAAACTGTAGTGTTTATTATTAGGCCTGAGCGGACTGTGAAACAGGTCAGCAAGGGACCTATTGAAACTTTATTGTTTATTATTAGGGCCCGAGCGGACTGTGAAACAGGTCCGCAAGGGACCTATTGAAACTGTAATGTTTAGTCTTATTATTAGGGCCCGAGCGGACTGTGAAACAGGTCCGCAAGGGACCTATTGAAACTGTAGTGTTTATTATTAGGGCCCGAGTGGACTGTGAAACAGGTCCGCAAGGGACCTATTGAAACTGTAGTGTTTATTATTAGGGCCCGAGTGGACTGTGAAACAGGTCCACAAGGGACCTATTGAAACTGTAATGTTTATTCTTATTATTATTAGGGTCCGAGCGGACTGTGAAACAGGTCCGCACGGGACCTAGTGAAACTGTAGTGTTTATTATTAGGGCCCGAGTGGACTGTGAAACAGGTCCGCAAGGGACCTATTGAAACTGTAGAGTTTATTATTAGGGCCCGAGCGGACTGTGAAACAGGTCCGCAAGGGACCTATTGAAACTGTAATGTTTATTCTTGGGCCCGAGCGGACTGTGAAACAGGTCCGCAGGGGCCCTATTGAAACTGGAATGGTTATTCTTATTATTCGGGCCCGAGCGGACTGTGAAACAGGTCCGCAAGGGACCTATTGAAACTGTAGTGTTTATTATTATTATTAGGGCCCGAGCGGACTGTGAAACAGGTCCTCAAGGGACCTATTGAAACTGTAGTGTTTATTATTATTATTATTAGGGCCCGAGCGGACTGTGAAACAGGTCCGCAAGGGACCTATTGAAACTGTAGTGTTTATTATTATTAGGGCCCGAGCGGACTGTGAAACAGGTCCGCAAGGGACCTATTGAAACTGTAGTTTTTATTATTAGGGCCTGAGCGGACTGTGAAACAGGTCCGCAAGGGACCTATTGAAACTGTAGTGTTTATTAGGGCCAGAGCGGACTGTGAAACAGGTCCGCAAGGGACCTATTGAAACTGTAGTGTTTATTATTAGGGCCCGAGTGGACTGTGAAACAGGTCCGCAAGGGACCTATTGAAACTGTAGTGTTTATTATTAGGGCCAGAGTGGACTGTGAAACAGGTCCGCAAGGGACCTAATGAAACTGTAATGTTTATTCTTATTATTATTAGGGCCCGAGCGGACTGTGAAACAGGTCCGAAAGGGACCTATTGAAACTGGAGTGTTTATTATTAGGGCCTGAGCGGACTGTGAAACAGGTCCGCAAGGGACCTATTGAAACTGTAGAGTTTATTATTAGGGCCTGAGCGGACTGTGAAACAGGTCTGCAAGGTACCTATTGAAACTGTAATGTTTATTCTTATTATTAGGGCCCAAGCGGACTGTGAAACAGGTCTGCAAGGGACCTATTGAAACTGTAGTGTTTATTATTAGGGCCCGAGAGCGGACTGTGAAACAGGTCCGCAAGGGACCTATTGAAACTGTAGTGTTTATTATTAGGGCCCAGCGGACTGTGAAACAGGTCCACAAGGGACCTATTGAAACTGTAATGTTTATTCTTATTATTATTAGGGCCCGAGCGGACTGTGAAACAGGTCCGCAAGGGACCTATTGAAACTGTAGTGTTTATTATTAGGGCCCGAGCGGACTGTGAAACAGGTCCACAAGGGACCTATTGAAACTGTAGTGTTTATTATTAGGGCCCGAGCGGACTGAAACAGGTCCGCAAGGGACCTATTGAAACTGTAGTGTTTATTATTAGGGCCCGAGCGGACTGTGAAACAGGTCCGCAAGGGACCTATTGAAACTGTAGTGTTTATTAGGGCCAGAGCGGACTGTGAAACAGGTCCACAAGGGACCTATTGAAACTGTAATGTTTATTCTTATTATTATTAGGGCCCGAGTGGACTGTGAAACAGGTCCGCAAGGGAGCTATTGAAACTGTAGTGTTTATTATTATTATTAGGGTCCGAGCGGACTGTTAAACAGGTCCACAAGGCACCTATTGAAACTGTAGTGTTTATTATTATTATTAGGACCCGAGCGGACTGTGAAACAGGTCCGCAAGGGACCTATTGAAACTGTAGTGTTTATTAGGGCCTGAGCGGACTGTGAAACAGGTCCGCAAGAGAACTATTGAAACTGTAGTGTTTATTAGGGCCTGAGCGGACTGGGAAACAGGTCAGCAAGGGACCTATTGAAACGGTAGTGTTTATTATTAGGGCCTGAGCGGACTGTGAAACAGGTCTGCAAGGTACCTATTGAAACTGTAATGTTTATTCTTATTATTAGGGCCCGAGCGGACTGTGAAACAGGTGCGCAAGGGACCTATTGAAACTGTAGTGTTTATTATTAGGGCCCGAGCAGGCTGTGAAACAGGTCCGCAAGGGACCTATTGAAACTGTAATGTTTATTATTAGGGCCCAAGCGGACTGTGAAACAGGTCCACAAGGGACCTATTGAAACTGTAATGTTTATTCTTATTATTATTAGGGCCCGAGTGGACTGTGAAACAGGTCCGCAAGGGACCTATTGAAACTGTAGTGTTTATTATTAGGGCCCGAGTGGACTGTGAAACAGGTCCGCAAGGGACCTATTGAAACTGTAGTGTTTATTCTTATTATTATTAGGGCCCGAGCGGACTGTGAAACAGGTCCACAAGGGACCTATTGAAACTGTAATGTTTATTCTTAGAAGTATTAGGGCCCGAGTGGACTGTGAAACAGGTCCGCAAGGGACCTATTGAAACTGTAGTGTTTATTATTAGGGCCCGAGTGGACTGTGAAACAGGTCCGCAAGGGACCTATTGAAACTGTAGTGTTTATTAGGGCCTGAGCGGATTGTGAAACAGGTCCGCAAGAGAACTATTGAAACTGTAGTGTTTATTAGGGCCTGAGCGGACTGGGAAACAGGACCACAAGGGATCTATTGAAACTGTAGTGTTTATTATTAAGTCCCGAGCGGACTGTCAAACAGGTCAGCAAGGGAAATATTGAAACGGTAGTGTTTATTATTAGGGCCGAGCGGACTGTGAAACAGGTCCACAAGGGACCTATTGAAACTGTAATGTTTATTATTAGGGCCCAAGCGGACTGTGAAACAGGTCCACAAGGGACCTATTGAAACTGTAATGTTTATTCTTATTATTATTAGGGCCCGAGTGGACTGTGAAACAGGTCCGCAAGGGACCTATTGAAACTGTAGTGTTTATTATTAGGGCCAGAGTGGACTGTGAAACAGGTCCGCAAGGGACCTATTGAAACTGTAGTGTTTATTATTATTATTAGGGTCCGAGCGGACTGTTAAACAGGTCCACAAGGCACCTATTGAAACTGTAGTGTTTATTATTATTATGAGGACCCGAGCGGACTGTGAAACAGGTCCGCAAGGGACCTATTGAAACTGTAGTGTTTATTAGGGCCTGAGCGGACTGTGAAACAGGTCCGCAAGAGAACTATTGAAACTGTAGTGTTTATTAGGGCCTGAGCGGACTGGGAAACAGGACCACAAGGGATCTATTGAAACTGTAGTGTTTATTATTAAGTCCCGAGCGGACTGTCAAACAGGTCAGCAAGGGACCTATTGAAACGGTAGTGTTTATTATTAGGGCCGAGCGGACTGTGAAACAGTTCCACAAGGGACCTATTGAAACTGTAATGTTTATTCTTATCATTATTAGGGCCCGAGCGGACTGTGAAACAGGTCCGCAAGGGACCTATTGAAACTGTAGTGTTTATTATTAGGGCCTGAGCGGACTGTGAAACAGGTCCGCAAGGGACCTATTGAAACTGTAGAGTTTATTATTAGGGCCTGAGCGGACTGTGAAACAGGTCTGCAAGGTACCTATTGAAACTGTAATGTTTATTCTTATTATTATTAGGGCCCGAGCGGACTGTGAAACAGGTCCGAAAGGGACCTATTGAAACTGTAGTGTTTATTATTAGGGCCTGAGCGGACTGTGAAACGGGTCCACAAGGGACCTATTGAAACTGTAATGTTTATTCTTATTATTATTAGGGCCCGAGTGGACTGTGAAACAGGTCCGCAAGGGACCTATTGAAACTGTAGTGTTTATTATTAGGGCCAGAGTGGACTGTGAAACAGGTCCGCAAGGGACCTATTGAAACTGTAGTGTTTATTATTATTATTAGGGTCCGAGCGGACTGTTAAACAGGTCCACAAGGCACCTATTGAAACTGTAGTGTTTGTTATTATTATTAGGACCCGAGCGGACTGTGAAACAGGTCCGCAAGGGACCTATTGAAACTGTCGTGTTTATTAGGGCCTGAGCGGACTGTGAAACAGGTCCGCAAGAGAACTATTGAAACTGTAGTGTTTATTAGGGCCTGAGCGGACTGGGAAACAGGACCACAAGGGATCTATTGAAACTGTAGTGTTTATTATTAGGGCCTGAGCGGACTGTGAAACAGGTCCGCAAGGGACCTATTGAAACTGTAGAGTTTATTATTAGGGCCTGAGCGGACTGTGAAACAGGTCAGCAAGGGAAATATTGAAACGGTAGTGTTTATTATTAGGGCCGAGCGGACTGTGAAACAGGTCCACAAGGGACCTATTGAAACTGTAATGTTTATTCTTATTATTATTAGGGCCCGAGTGGACTGTGAAACAGGTCCGCAAGGGACCTATTGAAACTGTAGTGTTTATTATTAGGGCCAGAGTGGACTGTGAAACAGGTCCGCAAGGGACCTATTGAAACTGTAGTGTTTATTATTATTATTAGGGTCCGAGCGGACTGTTAAACAGGTCCACAAGGCACCTATTGAAACTGTAGTGTTTATTATTATTATTAGGACCCGAGCGGACTGTGAAACAGGTCCGCAAGGGACCTATTGAAACTGTAGTGTTTATTAGGGCCTGAGCGGACTGTGAAACAGGTCCGCAAGAGAACTATTGAAACTGTAGTGTTTATTAGGGCCTGAGCGGACTGGGAAACAGGACCACAAGGGATCTATTGAAACTGTAGTGTTTATTATTAAGTCCCGAGCGGACTGTCAAACAGGTCAGCAAGGGACCTATTGAAACGGTAGTGTTTATTATTAGGGCCGAGCGGACTGTGAAACAGTTCCACAAGGGACCTATTGAAACTGTAATGTTTATTCTTATCATTATTAGGGCCCGAGCGGACTGTGAAACAGGTCCGCAAGGGACCTATTGAAACTGTAGTGTTTATTATTAGGGCCTGAGCGGACTGTGAAACAGGTCCGCAAGGGACCTATTGAAACTGTAGAGTTTATTAATAGGGCCCGAGCGGACTGTGAAACAGGTCTGCAAGGTACCTATTGAAACTGTAATGTTTATTCTTATTATTATTAGGGCCCGAGCGGACTGTGAAACAGGTCCGAAAGGGACCTATTGAAACTGTAGTGTTTATTATTAGGGCCTGAGCGGACTGTGAAACAGGTCCGCAAGGGACCTATTGAAACTGTAGAGTTTATTATTAGGGCCTGAGCGGACTGTGAAACAGGTCTGCAAGGTACCTATTGAAACTGTAATGTTTATTCTTATTATTAGGGCCCAAGCGGACTGTGAAACAGGTCCGCAAGGGATGTTTATTATTAGGGCCTGAGCAGACTGTGAAACAGGTCAGCAAGGGACCTATTGAAACTGTAGTGTTTATTATTAGGGCCCAAGCGGACTGTGAAACGGGTCCACAAGAGACCTATTGAAACTGTAATGTTTATTCTTATTATTATTAGGGCCCGAGTGGACTGTGAAACAGGTCCGCAAGGGACCTATTGAAACTGTAGTGTTTATTATTAGGGCCAGAGTGGACTGTGAAACAGGTCCGCAAGGGACCTATTGAAACTGTAGTGTTTATTATTATTATTAGGGTCCGAGCGGACTGTTAAACAGGTCCACAAGGCACCTATTGAAACTGTAGTGTTTGTTATTATTATTAGGACCCGAGCGGACTGTGAAACAGGTCCGCAAGGGACCTATTGAAACTGTAGTGTTTATTAGGGCCTGAGCGGACTGTGAAACAGGTCCGCAAGAGAACTATTGAAACTGTAGTGTTTATTAGGGCCTGAGCGGACTGGGAAACAGGACCACAAGGGATCTATTGAAACTGTAGTGTTTATTATTAAGTCCCGAGCGGACTGTCAAACAGGTCAGCAAGGGACCTATTGAAACGGTAGTGTTTATTATTAGGGCCGAGCGGACTGTGAAACAGGTCCACAAGGGACCTATTGAAACTGTAATGTTTATTCTTATCATTATTAGGGCCCGAGCGGACTGTGAAACAGGTCCGCAAGGGACCTATTGAAACTGTAGTGTTTATTATTAGGGCCTGAGCGGACTGTGAAACAGGTCCGCAAGGGACCTATTGAAACTGTAGAGTTTATTATTAGGGCCTGAGCGGACTGTGAAACAGGTCTGCAAGGTACCTATTGAAACTGTAATGTTTATTCTTATTATTAGGGCCCAAGCGGACTGTGAAACAGGTCCGCAAGGGACCTATTGAAACTGTAGTGTTTATTATTAGGGCCCGAGTGGACTGTGAAACACGTCCGCAAGGGACCTAGTGAAACTGTAGTGTTTATTATTAGGGCCCGAGTGGACTGTGAAACAGGTCCGCAAGGGACCTATTGAAACTGTAGATTTTATTATTAGGGCCTGAGCGGACTGTGAAACAGGTCCACAAGGTACCTATTGAAACTGTAATGTTTATTCTTATTATTAGGGCCCGAGCGGACTGTGAAACAGGTCCGCAAGGGACCTATTGAAACTGTAGTGTTTATTATTAGGGCCCGAGCGGACTGTGAAACAGGTCCGCAAGGGACCTATTGAAACTGTAGTGTTTATTAGGGCCAGAGCGGACTGTGAAACAGGTCCGTAAGGGAACTATTGAAACTGTAGTGTTTATTAGGGCCCGAGCGGACTGTGAAACAGGTCCACAAGGGACCTATTGAAACTGTAATGTTTATTCTTATTATTATTAGGGCCCGTGTGGACTGTGAAACAGGTCCGCAAGGGACCTATTGAAACTGTAGTGTTTATTATTATTATTAGGGTCCGAGCGGACTGTTAAACAGGTCCACAAGGCACCTATTGAAACTGTAGTGTTTATTATTATTATTAGGACCCGAGCGGACTGTGAAACAGGTCCGCAAGGGACCTATTGAAACTGTAGTGTTTATTAGGGCCTGAGCGGACTGTGAAACAGGTCCGCAAGAGAACTATATAAACTGTAGTGTTTATTAGGGCCTGAGCGGACTGGGAAACAGGTCAGCAAGGGACCTATTGAAACGGTAGTGTTTATTATTAGGGCCGAGCTGACTGTGAAACAGGTCCACAAGGGACCTATTGAAACTGTAGTGTTTATTCTTATCATTATTAGGGCCCGAGCGGACTGTGAAACAGGTCCGCAAGGGACCTATTGAAACTGTAGTGTTTATTATTAGGGCCTGAGCGGACTGGGAAACAGGTCAGCAAGGGACCTATTGAAACTGTAATGTTTATTATTAGGGCCCAAGCGGACTGTGAAACAGGTCCACAAGGGACCTATTGAAACTGTAATGTTTATTCTTATTATTATTAGGACCCGAGTGGACTGTGAAACACGTCCGCAAGGGACCTAGTGAAACTATAGTGTTTATTATTAGGGCCCGAGTGGACTGTGAAACAGGTCCGCAAGGGACCTATTGAAACTGTAGTGTTTATTAGGGCCCGAGCGGACTGTGAAACAGGTCCACAAGGGACCTATTGAAACTGTAATGTTTATTCTTATTATTATTAGGGCCCGAGTGGACAGTGAAACAGGTCCGCAAGGGACCTAGTGAAACTGTAGTGTTTATTATTAGGGCCCGAGTGGACTGTGAAACAGGTCCGCAAGGGACCTATTGAAACTGTAGATTTTATTATTAGGGCCTGAGCGGACTGTGAAACAGGTCCGCAAGGGACCTATTGAAACTGCAATGTTTATTAGGGCCTGAGCGGATTGTGAAACAGGTCCGCAAGGTACCTATTGAAACTGTAATGTTTATTCTTATTATTAGGGCCCAAGTGGACTGTGAAACATGTCCGCAAGGGAGCTATTGAAACTGTAGTGTTTTTTATTATTATTATTATTAGGGCCTGAGCGGACTGTGAAACAAGTCGGCAAGGGACCTATTGAAACTGTAGTGTTTATCATTATTATTAGGACCCGAGCGGACTGTGAAACAGGTCCGCAAGGGACCTATTGAAACGGTAGTGTTTATTATTAGGGCCTGAGCGGACTGTGAAACAGGTCCGCAAGGGACCTATTGAAACTGCAGTGTTTATTAGGGCCTGAGCGGACTGTGAAACAGGTCTGCAAGAGAACTATTGAAACTGCAGTGTTTATTAGGGCCTGAGCGGACTGGGAAACAGGTCAGCAAGGGACCTATTGAAACGGTAGTGTTTATTATTAGGGGCCGAGTGGACCGTGAAACAGGTCCACAAGGGACCTATTGAAACTGTAATGTTTATTCTTATCATTATTAGGGCCCGAGCGGACTGTGAAACAGTTCCGCAAGGGACCTATTGAAACTGTAGTGTTTATTATTAGGGCCTGAGCGGACTGTGAAACAGGTCCGCAAGGGACCTATTGAAACTGTAGAGTTTATTATTAGGGCCTGAGCGGACTGTGAAACAGGTCTGCAAGGTACCTATTGAAACTGTAATGTTTATTCTTATTATTAGGGCCCAAGCGGACTGTGAAACAGGTCTGCAAGGGACCTATTGAAACTGTAGTGTTTATTATTAGGCCCGAGCAGGCTGTGAAACAGGTCCGCAAGGGACCTATTGAAACTGTAATGTTTATTCTTATTATTAGGGCCCAAGCGGACTGTGAAACAGGTCCACAAGGGACCTATTGAAACTGTAATGTTTATTCTTATTATTATTAGGGCCCGAGCGGACTGTGAAACAGGTCCGCAAGGGACCTATTGAAACTGTAGTGTTTATTATTAGGGCCCGAGCGGACTGTGAAACAGGTCCGCAAGGGACCTATTGAAACTGTAGTGTTTATTATTAGGGCCCGAGCGGACTGTGAAACAGGTCCGCAAGGGACCTATTGAAACTGTAGTGTTTATTAGGGCCAGAGCGGACTGTGAAACAGGTCCACAAGGGACCTATTGAAACTGTAATGTTTATTCTTATTATTATTAGGGCCCGTGTGGACTGTGAAACAGGTCCGCAAGGGACCTATTGAAACTGTAGTGTTTATTATTATTATTAGGGTCCGAGCGGACTGTTAAACAGGTCCACAAGGCACCTATTGAAACTGTAGTGTTTATTATTATTATTAGGACCCGAGCGGACTGTGAAACAGGTCCGCAAGGGACCTATTGAAACTGTAGTGTTTATTAGGGCCTGAGCGGACTGTGAAACAGGTCCGCAAGAGAACTATATAAACTGTAGTGTTTATTAGGGCCTGAGCGGACTGGGAAACAGGTCAGCAAGGGACCTATTGAAACGGTAGTGTTTATTATTAGGGCCGAGCTGACTGTGAAACAGGTCCACAAGGGACCTATTGAAACTGTAATGTTTATTCTTATCATTATTAGGGCCCGAGCGGACTGTGAAACAGGTCCGCAAGGGACCTATTGAAACTGTAGTGTTTATTATTAGGGCCTGAGCGGACTTGGAAACAGGTCAGCAAGGGACCTATTGAAACTGTAATGTTTATTATTAGGGCCCAAGCGGACTGTGAAACAGGTCCACAAGGGACCTATTGAAACTGTAATGTTTATTCTTATTATTATTAGGACCCGAGTGGACTGTGAAACACGTCCGCAAGGGACCTAGTGAAACTATAGTGTTTATTATTAGGGCCCGAGTGGACTGTGAAACAGGTCCGCAAGGGACCTATTGAAACTGTAGTGTTTATTCTTATTATTATTAGGGCCCGAGCGGACTGTGAAACAGGTCCACAAGGGACCTATTGAAACTGTAATGTTTATTCTTATTATTATTAGGGCCCGAGTGGACAGTGAAACAGGTCCGCAAGGGACCTAGTGAAACTGTAGTGTTTATTATTAGGGCCCGAGTGGACTGTGAAACAGGTCCGCAAGGGACCTATTGAAACTGTAGATTTTATTATTAGGGCCTGAGCGGACTGTGAAACAGGTCCGCAAGGGACCTATTGAAACTGCAATGTTTATTAGGGCCTGAGCGGATTGTGAAACAGGTCCGCAAGGTACCTATTGAAACTGTAATGTTTATTCTTATTATTAGGGCCCAAGTGGACTGTGAAACATGTCCGCAAGGGAGCTATTGAAACTGTAGTGTTTTTTATTATTATTATTATTAGGGCCTGAGCGGACTGTGAAACAAGTCGGCAAGGGACCTATTGAAACTGTAGTGTTTATCATTATTATTAGGACCCGAGCGGACTGTGAAACAGGTCCGCAAGGGACCTATTGAAACGGTAGTGTTTATTATTAGGGCCTGAGCGGACTGTGAAACAGGTCCGCAAGGGACCTATTGAAACTGCAGTGTTTATTAGGGCCTGAGCGGACTGTGAAACAGGTCTGCAAGAGAACTATTGAAACTGCAGTGTTTATTAGGGCCTGAGCGGACTGGGAAACAGGTCAGCAAGGGACCTATTGAAACGGTAGTGTTTATTATTAGGGCCGAGTGGACTGTGAAACAGGTCCACAAGGGACCTATTGAAACTGTAATGTTTATTCTTATCATTATTAGGGCCCGAGCGGACTGTGAAACAGTTCCGCAAGGGACCTATTGAAACTGTAGTGTTTATTATTAGGGCCTGAGCGGACTGTGAAACAGGTCCGCAAGGGACCTATTGAAACTGTAGAGTTTATTATTAGGGCCTGAGCGGACTGTGAAACAGGTCTGCAAGGTACCTATTGAAACTGTAATGTTTATTCTTATTATTAGGGCCCAAGCGGACTGTGAAACAGGTCTGCAAGGGACCTATTGAAACTGTAGTGTTTATTATTAGGGCCCGAGCAGGCTGTGAAACAGGTCCGCAAGGGACCTATTGAAACTGTAATGTTTATTATTAGGGCCCAAGCGGACTGTGAAACAGGTCCACAAGGGACCTATTGAAACTGTAATGTTTATTCTTATTATTATTAGGGCCCGAGCGGACTGTGAAACAGGTCCGCAAGGGACCTATTGAAACTGTAGTGTTTATTATTAGGGCCCGAGCGGACTGTGAAACAGGTCCGCAAGGGACCTATTGAAACTGTAGTGTTTATTATTAGGGCCCGAGCGGACTGTGAAACAGGTCCGCAAGGGACCTATTGAAACTGTAGTGTTTATTAGGGCCAGAGCGGACTGTGAAACAGGTCCGTAAGGGAACTATTGAAACTGTAGTGTTTATTAGGGCCCGAGCGGACTGTGAAACAGGTCCACAAGGGACCTATTGAAACTGTAATGTTTATTCTTCTTATTATTAGGGCCCGTGTGGACTGTGAAACAGGTCCGCAAGGGACCTATTGAAACTGTAGTGTTTATTATTATTATTAGGGTCCGAGCGGACTGTTAAACAGGTCCACAAGGCACCTATTGAAACTGTAGTGTTTATTATTATTATTAGGACCCGAGCGGACTGTGAAACAGGTCCGCAAGGGACCTATTGAAACTGTAGTGTTTATTAGGGCCTGAGCGGACTGTGAAATAGGTCCGCAAGAGAACTATATAAACTGTAGTGTTTATTAGGGCCTGAGCGGACTGGGAAACAGGTCAGCAAGGGACCTATTGAAACGGTAGTGTTTTTTATTAGGGCCGAGCTGACTGTGAAACAGGTCCACAAGGGACCTATTGAAACTGTTGGGTTTATTATTAGGGCCTGAGCGGACTGTGAAACAGGTCTGCAAGGTACCTATTGAAACTGTAATGTTTATTCTTATTATTAGGGCCCAAGCGGACTGTGAAACAGGTCCGCAAGGGACCTATTGAAACTGTCGTGTTTATTATTAGGGCCCGAGCAGGCTGTGAAACAGGTCCGCAAGGGACCTATTGAAACTGTAGTGTTTATTATTAGGGCCCAAGCGGACTGTGAAACAGGTCCACAAGGGACCTATTGAAACTGTAATGTTTATTCTTATTATTATTAGGGCCCGAGCGGACTGTGAAACAGGTCCGCAAGGGATCTCGTGAAACTGTAGTGTTTATTAGTAGGGCCCGAGTGGACTGTGAAACAGGTCCGCAAGGGACCTATTGAAACTGTAGATTTTATTATTAGGGCCTGAGCGGACTGTGAAACAGGTCCGCAAGGTACCTATTGAAACTGTAATGTTTATTCTTATTATTAGGGCCCAAGCGGACTGTGAAACATGTCCGCGAGGGAGCTATTGAAACTGTAGTGTTTATTATTATTATTAATATTATTAGGGCCCGAGTGGACTGTGAAACAGGTCCGCAAGGGAGCTATTGAAACTGTAGTGTTTATTATTATTATTAGGGTCCGAGCGGACTGTTAAACAGGTCCACAAGGCACCTATTGAAACTGTAGTGTTTATTATTATTATTAGGGCCCGAGCGGACTGTGAAACAGGTCTGCAAGGGACCTATTGAAACTGTAGTGTTTATTATTAGGGCCTGAGCGGACTGTGAAACAGGTCGGCAAGGGACCTATTGAAACTGTAGTGTTTATTAGGGCCCGAGCGGACTGTGAAACAGGTCCGCAAGGGACCTATTGAAACTGTAGTGTTTATTAGGGCCAGAGCGGACTGTGAAACAGGTCCGTAAGGGAACTATTGAAACTGTAGTGTTTATTAGGGCCCGAGCGGACTGTGAAACAGGTCCACAAGGGACCTATTGAAACTGTAATGTTTATTCTTATTATTATTAGGGCCCGAGTGGACTGTGAAACAGGTCCGCAAGGGATCTCGTGAAACTGTAGTGTTTATTAGTAGGGCCCGAGTGGACTGTGAAACAGGTCCGCAAGGGACCTATTGAAACTGTAGATTTTATTATTAGGGCCTGAGCGGACTGTGAAACAGGTCCGCAAGGGACCTATTGAAACTGCAATGTTTATTAGGGCCTGAGCGGACTGTGAAACAGGTCCGCAAGGTACCTATTGAAACTGAAATGTTTATTCTTATTATTAGGGCCCAAGCGGACTGTGAAACATGTCCGCAAGGGAGCTATTGAAACTGTAGTGTTTATTATTATTATTATTATTATTAGGGCCTGAGCGGACTGTGAAACAGGTCCGCAAGGGACCTATTGAAACTGTAGTGTTTATTATTAGGGCCCGAGCGGACTGTGAAACAGTTCCGCAAGGGACCTATTGAAACTGTAGTGTTTATTAGGGCCAGAGCGGACTGTGAAACAGGTCCGTAAGGGAACTATTGAAACTGTAGTGTTTATTAGGGCCCGAGCGGACTGGGAAACAGGACCACAAGGGATCTATTGAAACTGTAGTGTTTATTATTAGGGCCCGAGCGGACTGTCAAACAGGTCCGCAAGGGACCTATTGAAACTGTAGTGTTTATTATTAGGGCCTGAGCAGGCTGTGAAACAGGTCCGCAAGGGACCTATTGAAACTGTAGTGTTTATTATTAGGGCCCAAGCGAACTGTGAAACAGGTCCACAAGGGACCTATTGAAACTGTAATGTTTATTCTTATTATTATTAGGGCCCAAGCGGACTGTGAAACAGGTCCGCAAGGGACCTATTGAAACTGTAGTGTTTATTATTAGGGCCTGAGCGAACTGTGAAACAGGTCCGCAAGGGACCTATTGAAACTGTAGTGTTTATTAGGGCCCGAGCGGACTGTGAAACAGGTCCGCAAGGGACCTATTGAAACTGTAGTGTTTATTAGGGCCAGAGTGGACTGTGAAACAGGTCCGTAAGGGAACTATTGAAACTGTAGTGTTTATTAGGGCCCGAGCGGACTGTGAAACAGGTCCACAAGGGACCTATTGAAACTGTAATGTTTATTCTTATTATTATTAGGGCCCGAGTGGACTGTGAAACAGGTCCGCAAGGGACCTATTGAAACTGTAGATTTTATTATTAGGGCCTGAGCGGACTGTGAAACAGGTCCGCAAGGGACCTATTGATACTGCAATGTTTATTAGGGCCTGAGCGGACTGTGAAACAGGTCCGCAAGGTACCTATTGAAACTGTAATGTTTATTCTTATTATTAGGGCCCAAGTGGACTGTGAAACATGTCCGCAAGGGAGCTATTGAAACTGTAGTGTTTATTATTATTATTATTATTATTAGGGCCTGAGCGGACTGTGAAAGAGGTCCGCAAGGGACCTATTGAAACTGTAGTGTTTATCATTATTATTAGGACCCGAGCGGACTGTGAAACAGGTCCGCAAGGGACCTATTGAAACTGTAGTGTTTATTATTAGGGCCCGAGCGGACTGTGAAACAGGTCCGCAAGGGACCTATTGAAACTGTAGTGTTTATTATTAGGGCCCAAGCGGACTGTGAAACAGGTCCACAAGGGACCTATTGAAACTGTAATGTTTATTCTTATTATTATTAGGGCCCGAGCGGACTGTGAAACAGGTCCGCAAGGGACCTATTGAAACTGTAGTGTTTATTATTAGGGCCTGAGCGAACTGTGAAACAGGTCCGCAAGGGACCTATTGAAACTGTAGTGTTTATTATTAGGGCCCAAGCGGACTGTGAAACAGGTCCACAAGGGACCTATTGAAACTGTAATGTTTATTCTTATTATTATTAGGGCCCGAGCGGACTGTGAAACAGGTCCGCAAGGGACCTATTGAAACTGTAGTGTTTATTATTAGGGCCTGAGCGAACTGTGAAACAGGTCCGCAAGGGACCTATTGAAACTGTAGTGTTTATTAGGGCCCGAGCGGACTGTGAAACAGGTCCGCAAGGGACCTATTGAAACTGTAATGTTTATTCTTATTATTATTAGGGCCCGAGTGGACTGTGAAACAGGTCCGCAAGGGACCTAGTGAAACTGTAGTGTTTATTAGTAGGGCCCGAGTGGACTGTGAAACAGGTCCGCAAGGGACCTATTGAAACTGTAGATTTTATTATTAGGGCCTGAGCGGACTGTGAAACAGGTCCGCAAGGGACCTATTGAAACTGCAATGTTTATTAGGGCCTGAGCGGACTGTGAAACAGGTCCGCAAGGTACCTATTGAAACTGTAATGTTTATTCTTATTATTATTAGGGCCTGAGCAGGCTGTGAAACAGGTCCGCAAGGGACCTATTGAAACTGTAGTGTTTATTATTAGGGCACAAGCGGACTGTGAAACAGGTCCACAAGGGACCTATTGAAACTGTAATGTTTATTCTTATTATTATTAGGGCCCGAGTGGACTGTGAAACAGGTCCGCAAGGGACCTATTGAAACTGTAGTGTTTATTAGGGCCCGAGCGGACTGGGAAACAGGACCACAAGGGATCTATTGAAACTGTAGTGTTTATCATTATTATTACGACCCGAGCGGACTGTGAAACAGGTCCGCAAGGGACCTATTGAAACTGCAATGTTTATTAGGGCCTGAGCGGACTGTGAAACAGGTCCGCAAGGTACCTATTGAAACTGTAATGTTTATTCTTATTATTAGGGCCCAAGTGGACTGTGAAACATGTCCGCAAGGGAGCTATTGAAACTGTAGTGTTTATTATTATTATTATTATTATTAGGGCCTGAGCGGACTGTGAAAGAGGTCCGCAAGGGACCTATTGAAACTGTAGTGTTTATCATTATTATTAGGACCCGAGCGGACTGTGAAACAGGTCCGCAAGGGACCTATTGAAACTGTAGTGTTTATTATTAGGGCCCGAGCGGACTGTGAAACAGGTCCGCAAGGGACCTATTGAAACTGTAGTGTTTATTATTAGGGCCCAAGCGGACTGTGAAACAGGTCCACAAGGGACCTATTGAAACTGTAATGTTTATTCTTATTATTATTAGGGCCCGAGCGGACTGTGAAACAGGTCCGCAAGGGACCTATTGAAACTGTAGTGTTTATTATTAGGGCCTGAGCGAACTGTGAAACAGGTCCGCAAGGGACCTATTGAAACTGTAGTGTTTATTATTAGGGCCCAAGCGGACTGTGAAACAGGTCCACAAGGGACCTATTGAAACTGTAATGTTTATTCTTATTATTATTAGGGCCCGAGCGGACTGTGAAACAGGTCCGCAAGGGACCTATTGAAACTGTAGTGTTTATTATTAGGGCCTGAGCGAACTGTGAAACAGGTCCGCAAGGGACCTATTGAAACTGTAGTGTTTATTAGGGCCCGAGCGGACTGTGAAACAGGTCCGCAAGGGACCTATTGAAACTGTAATGTTTATTCTTATTATTATTAGGGCCCGAGTGGACTGTGAAACAGGTCCGCAAGGGACCTAGTGAAACTGTAGTGTTTATTAGTAGGGCCCGAGTGGACTGTGAAACAGGTCCGCAAGGGACCTATTGAAACTGTAGATTTTATTATTAGGGCCTGAGCGGACTGTGAAACAGGTCCGCAAGGGACCTATTGAAACTGCAATGTTTATTAGGGCCTGAGCGGACTGTGAAACAGGTCCGCAAGGTACCTATTGAAACTGTAATGTTTATTCTTATTATTATTAGGGCCTGAGCAGGCTGTGAAACAGGTCCGCAAGGGACCTATTGAAACTGTAGTGTTTATTATTAGGGCACAAGCGGACTGTGAAACAGGTCCACAAGGGACCTATTGAAACTGTAATGTTTATTCTTATTATTATTAGGGCCCGAGTGGACTGTGAAACAGGTCCGCAAGGGACCTATTGAAACTGTAGTGTTTATTAGGGCCCGAGCGGACTGGGAAACAGGACCACAAGGGATCTATTGAAACTGTAGTGTTTATCATTATTATTACGACCCGAGCGGACTGTGAAACAGGTCCACAAGGGACCTATTGAAACTGTAATGTTTATTCTTATTATTTTTAGGGCCCGAGTGGACTGTGAAACAGGTTCGCAAGGGACCTATTGAAACTGTAGTGTTTATTATTAGGGCCCGAGCCACTGTGAAACAGGTCCGCAAGGTACCTATTGAAACTGTAATGTTTATTCTTATTATTATTAGGGCCCGAGCGGACTGTGAAACAGGTTCGCAAGGGACCTTTTGAAACTGTAGTGTTTATTATTAGGGCCTGAGCGGACTGTGAAACAGGTCCGCAAGGGACCTATTGAAACTGTAGTGTTTATTATTAGGGCCTGAGCGGACTGTGAAACAGGTCAGCAAGGGACCTATTGAAACTGTAGTGTTTATTATTAGGGCACAAGCGGACTGTGAAACAGGTCCACAAGGGACCTATTGAAACTGGAATGTTTATTCTTATTATTATTAGGGCCCGAGTGGACTGTGAAACAGGTCCGCAAGGGACCTATTGAAACTGTAGTGTTTATTAGGGCCCGAGCGGACTGGGAAACAGGACCACAAGGGATCTATTGAAACTGTAGTGTTTATCATTATTATTACGACCCGAGCGGACTGTGAAACAGGTCCACAAGGGACCTATTGAAACTGTAATGTTTATTCTTATTATTTTTAGGGCCCGAGTGGACTGTGAAACAGGTTCGCAAGGGACCTATTGAAACTGTAGTGTTTATTATTAGGGCCCGAGCCACTGTGAAACAGGTCCGCAAGGTACCTATTGAAACTGTAATGTTTATTCTTATTATTATTAGGGCCCGAGCGGACTGTGAAACAGGTTCGCAAGGGACCTTTTGAAACTGTAGTGTTTATTATTAGGGCCTGAGCGGACTGTGAAACAGGTCCGCAAGGGACCTATTGAAACTGTAGTGTTTATTATTAGGGCCCAAGTGGACTGTGAAACAGGTCCACAAGGGACCTATTGAAACTGTAATGTTTATTCTTATTATTATTAGGGCCCGAGTGGACTGTGAAACAGGTCAGCAAGGGACCTATTGAAACTGTAGTGTTTATTAGGGCCCGAGCGGACTGGGAAACAGGACCACAAGGGATCTATTGAAACTGTAGTGTTTATCATTATTATTACGACCCGAGCGGACTGTGAAACAGGTCCGCAAGGGACCGATTGAAACTGTAATGTTTATTCTTATTATTTTTAGGGCCCGAGTGGACTGTGAAACAGGTTCGCAAGGGACCTATTGAAACTGTAGTGTTTATTATTAGGGCCCGAGCCACTGTGAAACAGGTCCGCAAGGTACCTATTGAAACTGTAATGTTTATTCTTATTATTAGGGCTCAAGCGGACTGTGAAACAGGTCCACAAGGGACCTATTGAAACTGTAATGTTTATTCTTATTATTTTTAGGGCCCGAGTGGACTGTGAAACAGGTTCGCAAGGGACCTATTGAAACTGTAGTGTTTATTAGGGCCCGAGCGGACTGTGCAACAGGTCAGCAAGGGACCTGTTGAAACTGTAGTGTTTATTATTAGGGCCCGAGCGGACTGTGAAACAGGTCCGCAAGGGACCTATTGAAACTGTAGTGTTTGTTAATGTTAGTTAATAAACTAACAGGCATGTTAGTGTTTAGTAATCCATATATAAGTCAGAAATCCATATATAAGTCAGCGATGCCTGGACACACCAAATTCCACCTGATCTCTTGCAAATAATAACATCGACAGACCTGGTCTGAGCAGTAAATCTGATTTGCCTGCAGTCCAAATGTAGTGTTTCCTCTAGTGACTCCTCTTTAGATATACCAGGTACTAGTGCACTCATTCCTGGGAATGACAGTTATCTGGAGGCCAGATTGAAGAGCAATCCACCGTTCCCTCTTACTTTAAACACATCTTGTCAACGCTCGATTGCAACTGTTGTGTTTAAGCAGGGAGGTTCAGCTATTGCTCCTGAACACACACACACACACACACACACATACACACACACACAGACACATTTAGACTGAAGGTGGCATTTTGTGAGAATGACCAGTGGTATTAGACTGCATCTTTATGGGCTTTACTGGCACAGGTTACACGTGTGTTGGCTGAGAGGCTCAACTAAACCAGACAGATAGGCTGACATGGACATACACACAAACACACACACACACACACACACACACACTGCTGTTAGGCTCACAGAGCCTTCCAGCAGGCCTCATCACCAGACGAGTGACAGACCATTCCACCCCTATGCTAATGTGGTGGACGGCTCTGGAAAGAAACTGATGAAAATCTGAGTGGGTCACAGCATGGACACACACAAATCAAGCTTTGCCCCCCCACCACCACCACCACCATCTGCACTCTACTGCTACAATAAGTAAATATGGCTTACGTTGCATGCTTATCTTTAATGTATGTGTGCTTATTTTTCTGCCACAGCATTGCAACACTCAGAGCAACAGTGCTGTCCTCATACATAATAAATGCTGTGTACCAAGGTGTGTGCAACAACTGCATAAATAGTTGATATGCATAGTTGAGGTTGTGCAGAATACAGTTCGCTCCCAGCCATGTTAATTAATGTGCTATGTGAGCTATGGTGATTTTTTTATTTATGTAATTTCGCAGGAGTGCAGTGAAACTGTGGGCTAACTGTGGAGCATGGAAGTATAGAATAAATTTGCATCACCTTCTAGATATGTACGGTGTGTAGTGTATGTTTACATAACGTTTCCTTAATCTAACAAGGGGAGGAAGACAAATCTCTTCCAGCAGAAGGTAGGCAGAAAAAAAGCAACACATTCAGATAAACAACAGAGGAGGGTCTCGACAAATTCAAAGCAGATGCATTTTACGCTAACTCACTTGAAATAGAAATCACTCGATTAGAGTTATCTGCAGATGCATTGAGGATGTCAGGGAGACATATCAACACCTAAGCATGCACACGTATTTAAGAGGCTGCAGGTTAATCGTCTCTTTCCTGATTTGCAGTTACAGACTCAATTTTTGTATGTCTCTGCTGGCAGACCTCCATCTGCAGCAGCTGCCATGCAGTGTTAACTTTGGCATGATTTTGATTGTGTCATAGTTTTAATCGACAGCAAGACTAAAGCTGTACTAGTTATACAGCACATACTACTATATTCATAGTACATTGTTTTAGCATTATCAAACTTGACATTGACTGTCATGCAGTTTGGAATGCCACTGCAAATTACTTCACAAATCAATCAATACCATACCAAATACATCAATACCATTATTTGTAACTGTCTGCATTGAGTATGCGTTCCATTTTTAATCAGCACAAGGCTTTGATCCCCTGTTTGTGTCAGGTCACAATCAGCTGTTGATTTGTGTCATTTTCACATTACAAATGAAGTAATGCCCAGCTATGTGTAACTATGTCAAACTTTGTTCAATGATGAAAATACAGTGATGTCAAGGTCATGACATACACTATATTGCCAAAAGTATTCGCTCACCAATCCAAATAATCCAGGTGTTCCAATCACTTCCATGAGGTGTATAAAATCAAACACCTAGGCATGCAGACTGCTTTTACAAACATTTTTGAAAGAATGGGTCGCTCTCAGGAGCTCAGTGAATTCCAGCGTGGAACTGTGATAGGATACTACCTGTGCAACAAAGCCAGTCGTGAAATTTCCTCCCTCCTAAATATTCCACAGTCAACTGTCAGCTGTGTTATCAGAAGTGGAAGTGTTTGGGAATGACAGCAACTCAGCCACAAAGTGGTAGGCCACGTAAACTGATGGAGCGGGGTCAGCGGATGCTGAGGCGCATGGTGTGAAGAGGTCGCCAACTTTCTGCAGAGTCAATTGCTACAGACCTCCAAACTTCATGTGGCCTTCAGATTAGCTCAAGAACAGTGCACAGAGAGCTTCATGGAATGGGTTTCCATGGCCGAGCAGCTGCATCCAAGCTATACATCACCAAGTGCAATGCAAAGCATCGGATGCAGTGGTGTAATTCCCAACTCCCAACTTTGTGGGAACAGTTTAGAGCTAGACCCTTCCTCTTCCAACCTGACTGTGCACCAATGCACAAAGCAAGGTCCATAAAGACATGGATGACAGAGTCTGGTGTGGATGAACTTGACTGGCCTGCACAGAGTCCTGACCTCAACCCGATACAACACCTTTGGGATGAATTAGAGTGGAGACTGAGAGCCAGGCCTTCTGGTCCAACATCAGTGTGTGACCTCACAAATACACTTCTGGAAGAATGGTCAAAAATTCCCATAAACACACTCCTAAACCTTGTGGACAGCCTTCCCAGAAGAGTTGAAGGTGTTATAGCTGCAAAGGGTGGACCGACGTCATACTGAACCCTATGGATTAGGAATGGGTTGTCATTAAAATTCAAGGCAGATGAGCAAATACTTTTGAAAATATAGCATATGTCAATGTTGTACAAGTGCACACAAAAATTAAAGGGTTGGATAAATGACCTGATGATGACATTACACTCAAAAGAAAAAATGGCAACCTCATGACAGGACTAGGTGTGGATACAGTTAAAAACAAAAACCTTATAATGCATGATTCTGCATCAAAATCATATTTAGTTCATTCTTCCATTTGCACATCTTGCACTTGCCTTAAAAATAATGTTTCTTGATTAAATGAACACCTCCTCCACCAAACATGTATCAAAAGGGTTTGCTAGGCCTTCCTCCTCTCATTCCAGACTGACTGGTATTAAAAAGAAGATGGAAGCCTGAGTGATTTACAGATGAAATAAGATGGCCTACTGATAACAGGCACCTTCTTGGAAAGGCATGAAATGGAAAAGAGTAAAAAATCAACATATCTCAGTGGGAATTCACAGCGGAAGGTCTTCTCAATGCATTATTGAAAAGGTGGCGATACCTGGCGGGGCTGGGGTAAGATCTTGTAGTTCATGAGCTCATTCTTGTAGCAGCAGTTCCCACATCACACATCCCAATTTCTTATGTGCAATTCTAATGAGATGCAGATATTTAGAATACATCAATCCTGAATGCGGCTGTGAGGGATCCAGCAGTCACCCTGGAGGCCGGAGTGTAGCTGCCGTCGTACAAGGAGTGACAACGAGTTGATGGTTACAATATACTCAATATTTATTTTCAATCAGGGAAAAAAAAAATCCAACTCAAAGCCAACATAAATATTGCCGGACCATCCTATGGACATACTGGTACATAACCCAAAAAAAACAAAAAAAAACAAAAACAAAACACTTTTACAGCATAGCCTCTCAGCAAGCTAATCATCCTCGTCTCCCTCAATACAGAATGAGGCCTCCCTTAAATAGACCAGGGTGTTAAGCCCCCTTTGGCCAATCCAGGCCAGTCAGGCCATACCAACTCCTAAGGGGAATCTAAATAATACACCTTTTCACACATAACAATTTGACAGGAGATAAACATAATATAATGCCAATATTACAATACATACAATAAATTAAGTGTTCCCTGGACTCCCTCCACCCCTTTCACCCTCCCACCCTGAAATATGCCCCTGCAGAGGCGTGCGCTGCCTCCGAGGAGCAGTGTGACCGGTGCTGAGGAGCAGGAAGTGACTATGTGTATGTATGGGTTGACCTGAGTTTGGACAGAAAATGGTGTGTGAACGCGACATGAGATAGTAGGTACCGCACTACATGTTGTGCTGTTGAGAAACAAATGCTTGGACACTACAACCTGTGTTGTGAGAGTTCTGTGTGGAGTCACGGTGCAGCGCGATGCCACTGCACTCGTGTTAATGGCGCAGGACACCCGCCAATCTCCGCCGATAAGATGCTTAAGCATTTACCAAATAGTAAAACATAAAGTCCTTGTTCATATCCGGATGAGCGGGTCAGTGTGTAAGCCGAAGACTCAGTCTCTCCTCTCTCCCCCGACAGCAGTCCAATGCCATTAAGAGTGCGCACCGTGGATGGCGTGGTAGTGTTGTGTCATTTGTGAACGATTCGTTAGAAAGAACAAATCTTTTGAGTGAACGAACTGAACTGAATCACTTCCTGAACTGATTTGTTCCTTTCTCAGTTCACTTGAACTCAGTCTCAGCGTGATGGCCGGGAGTTGAACTGCCTCATTCGTTAGTTTATGACTTGTGAATCTTCGATGAACAGCAGGGGAGGGGAGGGGAGGGGCGACTCACTGACCGAACGAGTGATTCTAGCAGGAAGCTACAGCGATTCGTTCACTGAACGAACGAGTGATTCTAGCAGGAAGCTGCAGCGATTCGTTCACTGAACATTTCGTTCACTGAATGAACGAGTGATTATACCAGGAAGCTGCCGCACAGTTCATTCACTGAACTCGGAGCGAGTTCGTTGCTCCTCGGAAGGGGCGGGGCGAATAAGGGCTTCCTCGGAGGAGGAAGCCAGCGTCCTCTTCCGAGGAAGCCGGTAGAGTCACTCAGTCAGTCCCGTGAGGAGGAACTAGAAGCGGAGGATAAGCTCTCATGGCGCTGACATGTTTCTCTGAGCTAATAGCAAATGCTAAGTGAAGCCACATTCAAACAAAGGCACACACATCACAGTGCTCATATTAACAAACTGAAGAGCAGATGAGAGGAGAGGAACGAGTGAGATTAACAGGTGCATGCAGGGTGCATTTACATTTATATATACATTTACATTTACTAGGCTAGAAATGCATACAGGTCTTCAGCCTATATAAACTGTTATTGTTAATCTCCCCAGCTTTCCTAGTTTACAACATTAAGTAAACTTCGCAATAACAGAAAGAGGACTGACGTCCTGCTTGCTGCAGTATCATGGGCGGTGGGGGGAATCTCGGTGATTCGGTGAAAGGATGTTTTTAATGAACGATTCGTACAGATTCAGTTCACTCAAAAGAACTGTTTTGCCCATCGCTATGGCGTGGGACGGTGAGAAGGGGGTTGCCCACTTTCTCACAGCGGCACAATTACTTAATAATAGGGAAAAAACATTTCTCACATTACATCATGGGAATTAACCCCCGAACAACTTTTTAAGGGTGCCCCCCTTTTTTTCCATGAATATTGATTTTTCACAGAGTTCTTTTTCAGTAACATCTGATATGCTTTCAAGGAGCTCATTTAAATGACTAATTTTGTCTGCAGTGTTTTGTTATACATATACATTTTGGTACTTGTCAGGGAAGTTTTTAAGTCGGTCTGTCCTGCCTCTTCTTCTCTTCTGGAGCATTTGAGCGTAACTTGACTGCTTGAAAAACCCCACCAAAAGGGTTTTCAATATCTATTCAATATCTGACTAACTGAAGTTGTTGTTCATAGCACATACCATACCGCGAGGAAGGTAATTCCGCTTACTTTTTGCCACTTGTAAACTCCACGTTCAGTCACCAGCTCCATCAAAATACCATCAAATATCCCGCTGACAGATGTTCTTGTCAATCTGAAGCCACAATCCATCACCGCACAGTCTGGGGTGTATTTTTCTTAAGAGCAATTGCTTCCTTGTTTCTTTCCATGAAATCTCAGCAGTGGCACTCGAAGCGAAAGAACTGCACATAAATTGATAGCTGTTAACTTTCATGTTCTTTCTCTTTTTGTTGAAAAATACTTTATCTATTTTGCAAAGGTTTTGAGGCCCCCCCCTTATCACAAATAGGGTTATAATTTGATGGTATTTGATCATTTTAGGGTGAAGCTTGAATCTGCTTATGGAATTCACTTTTTTTTTTTTGAATCCCTGATTAAATCTTGTGTTGGGCTGAGCTTTTTTTGTATATGTCTGACAGCTACAACCTGAAAATTATATATACTCAACAACAAAAGAAATGTTTTATAAAGTGAATTCTAGTTGTTGCTGTTTGTCTCAGCAGCAGTGTGAAAATGCTTGTTTGGACAAAAGCTTGCGCGTGAAAGGTAACGTGCCAAAAATGCAATAAGTGTGTGTTGTGGCGCCATATTCTGATGGCCAGAATAAAGCACTGACGTATGAAAATGGGACCTGCGTAAAATGGGAAAATTTATTTTTTCCCAGTGGGGGGCAGTTGCTAGTTCATCATAGGGCACATAGAGACAGACAACCATTCACACTCACATTCACATCTACGGGCAATTTAAGTTAGTCAGTTTACCTAATCCCCATGCATGTTTTTGGATGGTGGGAGGAAGCCGGAGTAGCAGAAGAGAATCCACGCAGACACGGTGATAACATTCAAACTCCACACAGAAAGGCCCCAGGCCGGGAATTGAACCCGGTACCTTCTTGCTGAGAGGCAAGGAAGTGTTCGAGGGAAGGTTTGAATGAAGAAATTAATACCACTTTCACACTGAAATTAGCATGTCGACACGGCTCGGATCCGCATTTGGGCTCTTTCACAGTGCCAGCTGACACGGCTCTGACCTCTAGCTGTGAGAGCTGCGTGCCTATTTTTTCCTCCCTCCCAGAAGTCATTGCATTGACATCGTCATCATTACAGAGTTAAGTGTGTCGGAACACAGGAAGTAATCAATGGACAATATTATGCTTGCCACCCGTCCCTTGAAATACGGAATCGTTACGTAATTGGGAATTAAAAGTTGCGTTCCGTATTGAACTAATACGGAACGCAGTTTATTCCGTATTTCACAATTGTCCATGCACATCTGTCACATACACACCCGCGCACATACGTGAACACTGAACTAACAATAATGAACAAAATAAAGGACAGGAAATATGTTATCTGCCTGCCTGACCTGCACTGCACAGCCCAGCCCCTTTGCACTCCACTTCCTGGTCACCGTTCGTTGCCTAGTTACCACGCACGCTCTGCTCAGTGCGCCGCCGCGCGTTTTCAAAACAACAACAAAGATGTCTTCGACTTCTACAGCAGACGCTCAGGACACCCCACCTCGTCCTCAAAAGAGGAAACGTCATATATAGACGGGAGTGGGAAGAGGGCAACCCGTGGCTCGATAGAGTCACAGAAGATGAATATAAAGCAAACTGCAAGGCATGCAGGAGAACTTTTTCAGTGTCTCACGGAGGTGTGACAGATGTAAAACAGCATGCTGCAGGGGACCTCCACAAACGTAATATAAGATCCCAGAGCCAGGCATCTGTATCACAATTCTTTATACCTGAAACATCCCCTGAGCTTCATTTGGTATGTATTTATTATTGATATTATTATTTATTGATGTCATATAGGATATATTTATATACATATTGCATACATAGCATAGGAGCATCCATCCATCCATTATCTACCGCTTATCCTCATAGGGTCGTGGGGGGGCTGGAGTCTATCCCAGCTGTCTTAGGGTGAAAGACAGGGTACACCCTGGACAAGTCTCCAGTTCATCACAGGACACATAGAGACAGACAACCACTCACGCTCACATTCACACCTACGGTCAATTTAAATTAGCCAATTAACCTAATCCCCATGCATGTTTTTGGATGGTGGGAGGAAGCCGGAGTACCCGGAGAGAACCCACGCAGACACGGAGAGATTCAAACCCGGTACCTTCTTGCTGTGAGGCGACAGTGCTAACCACTACACCACCGTGCCGCCCCGCATAGGAGCATAGCCAGGCTATTTCAGTTGCTAGTATGGTTTATTGTTTTCAGGAATGTAGATTTTTTTTTAAAACTTGCATTTATTATTAATCAATATGGTAAACTAAGTACCCATAAAGAACATCTTATTTTGTTATGCTAAATAATGCTGCTCATTTGGAATTATTCCTAATAGATTAACAGCAAATAAACACTGAATAAATAGTCCTACTGCGAATATATACTATTGATTGATTGATTGAGAGTGACACCAAAATGAAAGTAATAATTTGATAATAATTTCTTTTTTATCTTTTTATTAGTTTTGTTATTTAAAACAGGACGTAAAAGGAGTTGAGGGAAGCTATGCACTTTCTTTTTTATCTGTTTATTAGTTTTATGTTATGGACTTTCTTTCTTGACTCCACACAGATACAGAGACCTGACCGACTGAGATCTACATAAAAGGCAATTTCTACCATGAATATGTTGTTTATGTTACTAGTTTACTATGACCATGCTCAGGTTCAGGCTATCTGTACAGTCATGTTTACATGTCCAATGCTAATAAAGCATTTTGAACTTTAAATCAAAGCATTTTTTTTCATATAAAAATAGATACATTTCTATGCATCTTAGGAGTTTTGGGGATGTCACTTTTTTTTCGCCTGTGCGGCTTCGGGCGCGAGGGGGCGTCCCTTATTTCTGTTTCTGAAAGGTGGCAACCCTAGACAATATGGACATGAGCGAGTCACATGTTAACGCTGTGGCTCCGTGCGTTACAATTTGTCCCTTTTGCTGTGGACAAGTGTACAAACACAGCGCAGTACTAATACTAATACTAGTACTAATGCTTACGGCCACGATAAATAAAAAAGGTATGTCAAATCGCTATACAAGCTGTTTATAAACACGGTTGAGTAGTTCACACCGGATTCCCCGATCGGTGGGATCTCCCCAGAATGACATAAGACTAAATTACATATGCGCTCCTATTAAAGATGATGTCGCTACACGCTTGATATGTTTGATTGAATAAAATCTCTGTCCTTCAGACATCGGTCTCTGGAGATCAACAGATAGACCACCTGTGTAAAAGTCAAAGCCCGCGGGCCGAATGTGACTGGCCACCACATTTCATGTGGCCCGCTGAGAACTTGCCAAGAATATAACTTGCTCTGGCTGGCCAACTCATGTCCATGAATATCAATAAATACATCACAAAAGTCTGTCTGAGAAGCAAAGCTGTTGTTACATGGGCCATAAAGCTGCAGCAGCAGTTTTTCCTCTTCTGAGATCTGCACATACACACATGCACGCACAGCGCAGTTAATGATCAGCTGATCTGAGCCGTGATCAGAGCGGAGACAACACTGTCAGTCAGTGCATTAAAACTTTGTAAGTGTGAAGCTAATTCAGTATTAGTTATTGTTACAAGTATTAAAATGCATCAACATGATAAAACGGTTTCAGAAAAATCATTGTTTTAATCTGCTCTGTTCTGTAGCCTCTCTGTCCTCCGCTGTTGCTGGCTTTGACAGGAGAGTCAAGTTTACTCTCAAGTCAAGTTTCCTTTTTTTTTTACTCAAAACCTTCTGCTTTAATTTCAAAATAAAAGCCCTCCGGTGTTTTGTCTGTTCATAGAACGCCATTTTTTAATGTGATGCCTTTATTTTGACATACTATATGTGTAAGAATAAATCCTCAATGCAAGTTTGACTAGCTTTATGTAGAAAGACAATGAGTTAGCTTGATGTGTTGAGTTTATTCTGAAGGATTAACCGGAAGTAGTGACATAGGTAAATATGCTGGTATGACAAAGTGCAGACTACAGAGCTGTTATAGATTTATTATCTTCGTTAATTACAGGAGCAACATCTACACAAGCTCAAACTACAGCTGGCAGCATAATCTGACTATTGACGTTATTGGTGTGACAGTAAACTGATCAGCTGACTCCTCCTCTACCAGCAGCACTAATGTTATCTACAGCAGAACATGACAGGAGGGAGAACTAATACTGACTGATATCTGTGTTCAATCTTTAGTCTTTATAAAACTTTACTAACATTTTATTTAAGAGATATTAATGAGTTTATATGGTGACCTTGCTGTTACAACATTACAGTTGCTGATTAGAAACATTTAGCCTAGTTATATTTAAAATATTTGGATAGATTAAAGTTATCAGCTCTGCAGCTCTGGAGCTTCACACTGACAGCCTGACAGGCTGCTCAGTGACTAAAGCAGGACGCGACAGGCAGATATATCAACATCTTCGGCTAAATAGCGAGTCGACGCGGGTCGACACGGCTCGACCTTCACATTGTAGCCGATCCGATCCGAGCCGATAAACACCCGGTTCAATTGCCGGGTCGTTGACCCACGTCAAAACCCTTTCACACTGTGAATGTGTCCCGTACCATGTCTCTGAAAACACATAGTAGCTCGAATGAAAGAAGAGACTCTCTAGTTCATCATGAAAATAACATTTGTTTTAACCTTGTTCCATTCTTGTTTTGTCTGGGGGAGAGTAGAGGCCACTTTCACCAAAAACGCCACTTTTTGTCAAATATCTGTCTGTTTTGCGGATGTTAACCCTATGTCCCGACTACGAATCACAGAAGCCCCGAAATTACTCATGGGCTTTGGGAGACCTGCTGCAAAAAAACTCTTTGATGGTAAAACATGGCACTCAAGCGTTGTATTTTAACTGATGGCGTAACTTCTCAATGACACTCAAAGAGTTAAGTTACTGTAGGCCAGATCCTTAACTAAATCAATGTCAGGATGATACAAACTCAAATTGCCCTGAAACATCATTATTTAATTATTATCAGTTGGTCGGTAAAAAAAAAAATAAAGACAGCAAATTCTTATAATTTCTTGCTGGATCTGGTAAATGATGATGAGCCTTCAGGTTTTGATCATGTTGGAGTTGATCTGGAGCACATATCAAGAGACTCTAGTGGTCCTTCATTTTATTGCTGAATATTTGGAAGAGGGATGCAACTAATCAACATAATAAATTGAAATCAATTATAAGAATAGTGGGCCACGAATGTGGTCATCTATTGGTTAGCTTTATGTTATGATGCACAGCACACTCTGTGAAAACCTTGTCTCCTTAGAAACTAATATTTACCATATGGACACTTCATATCCAGGACAACCCACAAAACTGTTACTGCTGAAGTTGACCGGATGATATTTAGTAAGAATAGAAAAATATGCCTTTTGAGGATCAGCATTGACACTTGATCACGTCACTTATCCCTCGTAATAGTACATTGTGATGAAAATTATAACGGTTCAGAGATTCCATTGAATCACAAGCATTCAAGCTGTCTTCAGTGCAAATGAGTATTGGCCGAAGGCAAATTATAACATCATCATGATGAGTTCAAATGTCTTGTGAGACAGTTTTTGGCAGATTTGACAGATTAATTGATTTTCAATGTTGTCATTGCAGCATTAGTCTGGGATAGCCTCAAGAACAATAATCTATTTGAGGACTTTCAGTCAGGATTTAGAAAATATCATAGCACCACTCTGGTGAAAATTACTAATGACCTGATAATTGCGTCAGACAATGGACTCGTCTCCGTACTTGTCTTGTTAGATCTTAGCGCTGCTTTTGATACTATTGACCACCATATCCTGTTGCAGAGATTAGAACATTTAATTGGCATTAGAGGAACTGCTTTAAGCTGGTTCAAATCCTACTTAGCAGCTCGATCACAGTTTGTTCACGTTAATGATGAGTCCTCCATGCAGTCCATAGTCAGTTATGGAGTTCCTCAAGGTTCTGTGCTTGGGTCAATTCTATTTACTTTATATTTGCTTCCTTTAGGCAATGTTATCAGAAAACACTCCATAAACTTTCACTGTTATGCAGATGATACTCAGCTATATTTGTCATTTAAGTCAGACGATTCCAGCCAGTTAGCTAAACTCCAAACATGTCTTCAGGGTATAAAAACTTGGATGACGCACAATTTCTTGTTGTTAAATTCAGATAAAACTGAGGTTATTATAATTGGCCCCGAAAATCTCAGAAATAACCTATCTAATGACTTATTTATTCTAGGTAGCTTTGCACCAGCCTCGAGCACCACTGTAAGGAATCTAGGGGTAATTTTTGACCACGATATGTCCTTCAACATCCACATGAAACAAACAGCTAGAACAGCTTTTTTCCATCTGCATAACATTGCAAAAATAAGTCATATTCTCTCCCAAAATGATGCAGAAAAATTAGTCTATGCTTTTGTAACTTCTGGGCTGGACTACTGCAATTCCTTATTATCAGGCTGCACTAATAAGTCTATCAAGACTCTCCAGTTGGTCCAGAAGGCTGCAGCACGTGTTCTGACCAGAACCAGGAAAAGAGACCATATTTCTCCGGTGTTAGCCTCTCTGCACTGGCTCCCTGTAAAATCTAGAATAGAATTTAAAATCCTCCTCCTCACCTACAAGGCACTGAATGGTCAGGCACCATCTTATCTTAAAGAGCTAATAGTGCCTTATAATCCTGCTAGAACTCTGGGCTCTCAGAATGCAGGACTATTAGTGGTTCCTAGGGTTTATAAAAGTAGAATGGGAGCTCAAGCTTTTAGTTATCAAGCTTCTCTTCTGTGGAACCAACTCCCTCTTTCAGTCCGAGAGGCAGACACCATCCCCTTATTCAAGAGTAGGCTTAAGACTTTCCTTTTTGATAGTGCTTATAGTTAGGACTGATCCAAGGCTGACTCAGACTGCCTTGGATCAATCTGGCTGGTTGTATTCGGTGACACGCCTCCTGAGCCCCTGGGCTGCGGGATCCATGCTCTCTCATGGTTCCTGGTGGTGTCTGCTGCTGGTCGCCCCTGGGGTGCTGCCGGGGGCCCTGGGGGTTTGGGATGGGTCGCCCTCCTGTTGCTCCCCTGCCACTCTTCTGCTCCCCACCCCCGTCTGGCTGCACCTCCTGGTCCTTGGGTTTGTGTGTTTCCCTGTGGCCCCAGTTGGCTCTCTGGGTGATGTCTCCTGGGTGCTCCTGCTGCCTGGGCAGAACGAGCACTCGACCAGCAGGGCCCTGCTCAGTGATCTTAGCTGCTCTGGGCTTTGGTGCCAATCACAATGCATGTTGGCTCAGGGTGTACGAGCATCTGTCGTGTCCCATTGTTGAGTACTGATGGGACCTGCCACAATGGGCTGAATCGACTTCCGGTCGGAGATCCATGGAGATGGCAGCTCGATAGAGCAGCTCCCGAGAAAACTGAAGAAATTACAGAATTACCCCCATTTAATCGAAGGATATAATCACCATACACCACAAAAAGCATACAGAGGGGGTAAGACGGCTAACGAAGCCCTACGGCTATGTAGTATTCAGGAAAAGAAAGGACAAGAAGTTACAGCTAACTCTGTGTAGCATAAAGCTAGCAAAAAGGTGAGGACAATATGGCTAGCTTAGAAGTGTTACTAGAAGAACTGAGAGCATTCAGTCAGGACAACAGAAAACAATTAAGGACTATTAAGTAGGAAATTAGTAAAGCAAGACTCAATGAAGTGGAGGAGCGGTTGGAGGAAATTGAGGAAAGAACTCAAAACATGGAAGAAGTGGTAACCGAGCTGCTAAAACTACATGTGAATCTGGAGGACAAGCTAGTGGACCTTGAGAGCCGGTCCAGACGGGAGTATGTCAGGATTTATGGTGTTCCTGGAGGGGTCGGAGAAGGACTCGGAGTCGATGATTACATTTGTGGAGACTTTACTGAGAGGGGCTCGGTCTGGGTGGTAACAGGGCAGTCCTGCAGATAGAACAAGCGCATCGGGCTGTAGCATAAATAGTGTAGAGCAGATTAGTCAATTGTTAATTAATATCAAATTATGCATGTATGAACAATATCTTTAAGTTATTGATCATAAACCAAAAATTATCTTTAATAGTGGAAATTATCAGGGCGCCACCCAGTTTTGCTAGAGCAGGGAAAACTTGTGAATTTGACATTAATCTCAGGGTGCTACGGAGTTCTTGACTTAGTGTACAGTGATTCAATTGCTTTATATACACACACAAATCAAATAACCATGTTCTTTATAAATGAGATGTTTATTTGATAAACTATAACCAGACTACTACTGTAAAAGAAAATAACTAATAATAAATGATTAATTTGACAAGGTTAGTAACAGAAATAATAAAATAGAAAATAAAAAAATAAGATAAAGGAAGCTTGATGGAAGATATATGGCATTGACTTACTGTGACAAAAATGGAATGAATGCTTAAACAAAGGCAAAGTTCAAAGGATGAATATCTGATTAATTAATTCAATTTGACCAGTTAAATTCAGTGGTGGTTATCTAGACCAAATTAAGTATTAGGCTGTTACCAAAATTTGGTTTAGATTTGGTGGCGTTCAGCAGTTGAGAGGCATCAGAGAAGGTTGTGAGCATAACTGGGCCTCAGCCCTGAACATTCTGATATATTAATGTCACGCCTTACTCATGGCGCCCCCCAGTGGTAATAGAAAGTGACCAGTTTTTTGGTTTTTTGATGGCTTTATTAAACTCGTATCATCATGAAAGCTGATACACAGGTCAAGGGTGGCGACCTCTAACATCTGATGTGGTCCACACCAATGGGCAGAGCAAAATGGCCCCATAGTGCCCCCTTGAAATTTTCAAAAACCCCTCCCCATAGGGGTTTTTATGGAGTTGGAACATGAAAATCAGTACACAGGTGTACCTTGGCCAGACGCACAAAAAAGTCTCTTTCACCAACTGTCTATTCCAAACGGGAAGTCAGCCATTGTGTTTCCACTCTTCATTTTGGCGTGATTTCCACATTGAACCATCGAATGGCCACAACTCCTTTGTGTATTGTCCAAATCGCTTGACGTTTATTGCCCCCTGCTCTCACCGCCGCACCCGTCTGATGCCCGACCGCGACATACCGCGAGGGCCCTACATAACCGCTGGCGGTTTTCCAGTTATCATTATTATTATTCCACCAAATAAATCGCAAATTTAACCCCCTAGATGTGCTTCGATTCGCATGAAATTTTGCAGGCGGTTCGTGTCTGCGAAAATCACAAGGTTTTAACAAGTTCAAAAATGGACCAAAAAAAAAAAAAAAACGGTTGATAGCTCCCCCTCTTCAGATTATGACGGCCGGCGAGTTTTTCGTAGGGATATGAAATTTTGTTTATGCGTAGTTCTCATGAAGACCTTCGATTTTGTCCACTGGTTATTGGCAGCTCTATTCTTCGAAACGTGAAATTAGCGACACCGGCAACCATAGTCAAATGCATTCCGGGGGCCAGAGCGGGTGACGTTGAATTCTATTTGAAACCAATCGGAGGTCACAAAAATTAACGTGAAATCGGTGTGTGCTTATGCTAAAACAATGTCGGACTCCGTAGTTTTCTCTGGTCCCCTCCCAAGCTTGGCCTCTGATGACATGTTTAGTCGCATGTCATCCTTCCACCGCTGGCTGTCGAGGTGGTGTCCAGTTAATGATGTGGGTTTCATCGATAATTGGAGCAGTTTCTGGGGAAAACCTGGTCTGATGATTTGATCTCATTTCTAGAAACATGGCCAAGTTTATTAGTCAACCTAACCCATGACAAGCCAGGGTTGAGACCAGGAGACAGAGTTGTAGTTTAACACACTTCTCTGTGCTTCCATTAGTGCAGTCACCCACCCAGAACCCCATAGAAATGGTGTCTGTCCCACGACCACTGAAATCAGTTAAATCCATAGTATACAAAAGGGGAGTTGAACAAAATAATTTAATAAAAAATAAATCCACTGCTGAAATAGTTAATCAGGACAGGAGAATTAAATGTGGACTTTTAAATATAAGGTCATTATAATCTAAAGCTCTACTAGTAAATGAATTAATATCAGATAACCAGGTTGATTTATTTTGTCTTACTGAAACCTGGTTGTGTCAAGATGATTATGTCAGCCTGAATGAATCCACTCCTCCTAGTCATATTAATACTCATATTCCTAGAGATACAGGTCGTGGAGGAGGAGTTGCAGCCATTTTTGATTCTAGTCTATCGATCAAACCTAAACCTAAATTAAACGATACGTCTTTTGAAAGCCTGGTTCTTAGTCTTTCTCATCTTAAATGGAAAACAGAGAAACCAGTTTTATTTGTTATAGTGTACCATGCTCCAGGTCCATATTCTGAATTTCTATCTGAATTCTCTGAGTTTTTATCAACTTTAGTCCTGAGAACTGATAAAGTAATTATTGTAGGTGACTTTAATATTCATGTGGACGTTGACAGTGACAGCCTTGGTACTGCTTTTATCTCGCTGTTAGATTCAATTGGCTTCTGTCAGAATGTTCAGGAACCAACTCACTGTTTTCACCATACCCTCGACCTGGTCCTGACCTACGGCACTGAAGTAGAACATTTATCAGTCCACCAACAGAATTCCTTCCTATCAGACCATTACTTGTTAACCTTTGAATTTTTTCTTTTGGACTACGCTCCATCAGGTAAATCCATGTACACTAGATGTTTATCTGATAGTGCTGTAGCCAAGTTTAAGGATATAAGCTTTTAATTCAATACCTAATATCAATATACTTGATGGCTCAGACTTCAGTCCTACTCAAATTGATAATTTGGTAGATAGTACTGCAGACTCTCTGCGAGCATTTCTAGACTCTGTTGCTCCTCTAAAAAAGAAGATAGTAAAGCACAGAAAGCTGGCTCCATGGTGTAACCCTCACACTCGCAGTTTAAAGCAAGCAGCAAGAAGATTTGAAAGGAAGTGGTGTTTAACCCGTCTGCAAGAGTCTCGCCTGGACTGGCATGATAGTTTGAAAGCTTATAGGAAGGCTCTCCGTAAGGCCAGAGCAGCTTATTATTCATCATTAATAGAGGAAAATAAAAACAACCCCAGGTTTCTTTTCAGCACTGTAGCCAGGCTGACAGAGAGCCACAGCTCTATTAAACCATCTATTCCCATAACCCTCAGTAGTAGTGACTTCATGAGCTTCTTTAATGAGAAGATTATAACTATTAGGGAGAAAATCAGTCACACTGTGCCTTTAACTGAAACTGCTTTGTCTTTAAACACAGGAAGCATAGGACTCATTGAAGAACTTGATGTATACTTGGACTGCTTTTCTCCCATAGACCTCCACAAACTGACTTCATTGATTTCCTCATGTAAGCCTTCTACCTGTCTCTTCGATCCCATCCCAACTTCACTGCTTAAAGAAGTTTTACCGTTACTGAGCACCTCTTTATTAAACACGATCAACTTATCTTTGCTGTCAGGCTATGTACCTCAGTCATTTAAAGTAGCCGTAATCAAACCTCTTCTGAAGAAGCCCGGTCTTGATCCAGAGGTTTTAGCCAACTATAGACCGATATCCAACCTTCCTTTTCTCTCTAACATCCTTGAGAAAGCAGTGTGCAGTCAGCTGTGTGACTTCCTCCAGAACAATAATCTATTTGAGGACTTTCAGTCAGGATTTAGAAAATATCATAGCACTGAGACCGCTCTGGTGAAAATTACTAATGACCTGCTAATTGCTTCAGACAATGGACTCGTCTCAGTACTTGTCTTGTTAGATCTTAGCACTGCTTTTGATACTATTGACCGCCATATCCTGTTGCAGAGATTAGAACATTTAATTGGCATCAGAGGAACTGCTTTAAGCTGGTTCAAATCCTACTTATCGGATCGATCACAGTTTGTTCACATTAATGATGAGTCCTCCATGCAGTCCATAGTCAGTTATGGAGTTCCTCAAGGTTCTGTGCTTGGGCCTATTCTATTTACTTTATATTTGCTTCCTTTAGGCAATGTTATCAGAAAACACTCCATAAACTTTCACTGTTATGCAGATGATACTCAGCTATATTTGTCATTTAAGTCAGACGATTCCAGCCAGTTAGCTAAATTCCAAACATGTCTTCAGGATATAAAAACTTGGATGACGCACAATTTCTTGTTGTTAAATTCAGATAAAACTGAGGTTATTCTAATTGGCCCTGAAAATCTCAGAAATAACCTATCTAATGACTTATTTACTCTAGGTGGCTTTGCACCAGCCTCGACTACCACTGTAAGGAATCTAGGGGTAATTTTTGACCAAGATATGTCCTTCAACGTCCACATGAAACAAACAGCTAGAACAGCTTTTTTTCATCTGCGTAACATTGCAAAAATAAGGCATATTCTCTCCCAAAACGATGCAGAAAAATTAGTCTATGCTTTTGTAACTTCTGGGCTGGACTACTGCAATTCCTTATTATCAGGCTGTACTAATAAGTCTATCAAGACTCTCCAGTTGGTCCAGAAGGCTGCAGTACGTGTTCTGACCAGAACCAGGAAAAGAGATCATATTTCTCCGGTGTTAGCCTCTCTGCACTGGCTCCCTGTAAAATCTAGAATAGAATTTAAAATCCTCCTCCTCACCTACAAGGCACTGAATGGTCAGGCACCATCTTATCTTAAAGAGCTAATAGTGTCTTATAATCCTGCTAGAACTCTGTGCTCTCAGAATGCAGGACTATTAGCGGTTTCTAGGGTTTATAAAAGTAGAATGGGAGCTCAAGCTTTTAGTTATCAAGCTCCTCTTCTGTGGAACCAACTCCCTCTTTCAGTCCGAGAGGCAGACACCATCCCCTTATTCAAGAGTAGGCTTAAGACTTTCCTTTTTGATAGTGCTTATAGTTAGGGCTGAGCCAAGGCTGACTTAGCCTGCCTTGGATCAATCCTTAGTTATGCTGCTATAGGTCTAGACTGCCGGGGGACTTCCTCTGACACACTGAGCTTCTCTTCTTCGTCATTTCGATGCCTCCATTAAGTCATTTCACTAACTCATCTTCTTCCCCGGAGTCCCCTGTGCTCTCAGCTCCCAGGTGTCCGTGAGTTGAAGGAGGTGGTGTCGTGATGGTGGTGAGATGGAGAAGAGGCGATGCTGCTCAGGTTGTATCTGTTAGGGTAGTGGAGAAGAGGATGTGTTTACTCTTCCTCCCTTTAACACATGCTGCAGATTAGTTTTGTGCCTCGTAGTCCCTGTGCGTTCTCATCTCACAGGTATCCATGGACCCAGTCTACCTGGTGGAGTAGTGGTTGTGCAGACCAGTCAGGCTTCATCTTCTGGTTCTGAGCGACGTGGTGGTGACGAGGTCATCCTGCGGAGGTTTCTCCTGTTTAGTGTGGTGGAGAGGAAGACGTGCTGCTCAGGCTTCTTCTGGTTGGCGTGGTGGAGAGAGGAAGACGTGCTGCCCAGGCTTCCTCTGGTTGGCGTGGTGGAGAGGACGACATGCTTCTCATCCTTTGCTGATAGCTTGATGATGCTCTTCATCCCCTTGGACACTCTCATATAATTCTATATATACACACTGTATATTAGCTGTTGTTATATTGAGTTGGACATTTCCATACAGTTTTATGTGTAGTGTTAATGTGTTTTCATTGTTGTTATTCTGTACACATGGCATCTATTGCACGTCTGTCCATCCTGGAAGAGGGATCCCTCCTCTGTTGCTCTTCCTGAGGTTTCTTCCGTTTCTTTTTCCCTGTTAAAAGTTTTTTTTGGGGGAGTTTTTCCTTAGTCGATGCGAGGGTCATTTGTAAAGGACAGCGGGTGTCATATCCTGCACAGATTGTAAAGCCCAATGGGGCAAATTCATAATTTGTGATAATGGGCTATACAAATAAAGTTGACTTGACTTGACTTGACTTGGCACTTTTCTCTAAAACGCACAGGGAAGGCGCTGCGAATTTTTGTTTGGGCGATCTTGACATTTTGCACATGCCTCGTTGTAATTTTTGGGATTTTTTCTGTCCATGTGATCTGAAAAAAGTCAATGCCACTGAAATGAGGACAAAATTAGCTTTCAAAGAAAAAAATAAAATGACCATATTTGCTTCATCCTGGCACCTCTGGGGGTGCTGAAGTTTGACAAAATTTCCAAAATGCAAAAACCTTTCTAATTCAGTCATCTTATTGTCAAAAAATCTGAAACTTTCTGAGACGATGGAGCATCAGACCCTGAATGATTTCCTAAGGAACTGCATGTTTTTGAAGTAGCGCCCCCTAGCAGGAAGAGAAAGTCCAAGTTTTTTTTATTTTGATGCACAGCTCCCACTGTGTTTATGCTACCGAGGTCTAAATGGTCTCAAAAAATCACAAACATCTTGAAGTTGTTCGAGCATAAATATGGTAATGACTCGCCAAAGGGCATGACCATGGCAGTGCGGCAAAGTAAAGTGTGTCTTTTTAACGTCTTAATTTGCCATAACGATGCCTTAGGTGGTCCCACCCCCACTATATTTCTGACGTTTAATAATGGTCTCGCCCTGAACGCATTGACACCAAACTCGCTTCCGTATATCATAACGCCACCTAGTGGTAAGGTTTTTTGGCACTTTTTGGCCTATAACTCCTGCTATATTTAGGTGATGCAGCTAAAATTGCTTCAGGGCACTCATGACACATTGACAAGGCTGCAAAAAATTCATCAACATTTGATCATGATACTGCACCAAGGTGGCACTAAATTGTTTCTCAAAAAAATAGTATTCTGGGATATTGCATTCAGAACACAGAACCTCATGAAATTTGGTAAACAGATCAAGAGCGTTGTCCTCTTAAAGAATCTACTGTCAAAATGGAAAATCACCAAAAAAGTCTCCGTAGTGCCCCCTAGAAATTTTCAATAATTAAGCCCCGCCCCTGTGTTTGAGCCACAGCTATGAAATTCAGTAAGCTTATGTAGGACCCAAAGACGAACAAAAAAGCCTCTTGGACCCATGTGCCACGCCCAACAGGAAGTCCACCACTTTTATTTGAAATTTCAGATTTTTTGCGATTTTGGCCAATTTTAAGGTATTTTCAATTGCATACTCCCAGAGATTTTAAGGTAGCAAGCTGAAACTTTAGCAACAGGTGTCCACAATAGTGTAGTTTAAAACAACAGGTCAAATTTCAATTTGGACATTTAATTTGGCAACGGCGCCCCCTTGAACAAAAGTAGTGCTTTTTACCACAGTGAACAAATAGATGCCTCAAAAGCAAACAACATACAAGTTTGATATTATTTCACCTCCAGGTTGTAAATTAGATGTTGGGGAACATAATATCCAAAAATCAGGCTGGTAGGTCAAAAGGTGTGGCCGTGGCACTGCTTGAAACTTTGATGTTCTGCCATGAAAACAGTTTTTCTGGATTTTGGCAGATTTTAAAGTATTTTCAGTTACATACTGCTTTTCTGGATTTTGGGTGATTTTGCCTGATTTTAAGGCATTTTCAATTGCATACTCATCATGGGGATTTAATGCTGGCAAGCTGAAACTGAAAGTGTGCCTTAGTGGCGCTATGGAGCTCGTCAGACACAAGGGACACAGTACACGTAAAGGCAGTCAAGGGGCAAGTGATCACCAAGGCCGGTGCCTACAGTAGCTGCCGGTGCATCGGATGGTGGTGCGACAAACTGCGAGGGCCCGTCAGGACCCCGCAGGGGTCCTAGTTTTTAATTGCAACCTGTTTTGTTTGGATCTCAAAAAAATATTTTTTTGATTGCCACATATTCTCTTTTGCTCTTAAATCTCTTTTTGGTTTCAAATCTATTTTATTTGATTGAATAATAAAGAAACAAAATTCTCTCCATAAGGCTGCTGTGAACCTGACCGTCTGTGAGTGCTTTACGATGGGGGAGAGGTTGACGGCATCACCCGCTGCCTGTGCCTTGGTTTATTTGAAATTAAACCAACTGCTTGCATTATAACATGGGGGGACTTCTATTTTGTAAGCTACTAATAGCAAATGACATGTTGTAATGTTCAAAAAGCACATATTTTTTTTCTCACAGTGTCAGCCTGAATGACCCTGTCTTTACTCTTTGAAGTCTGAAATGCTCTGTTTTAGCGCATATCAATGGAACTGAAACCAAATTGAACAGACTGCACTGCCAGGCAACTGCTTGGGTCCATGTTTACTTCCCATCAGCTGATGTCATTCACATTCATAGCAACAGGAAATAAACTTGGATACATTGAGAATGTTTATGTTTAAAACTGTGTAATGGTCTAAATATTGTTGCGATGTCACAACGTGACAGCTATCCCAGTGGCTTGTTTCAAACAATTTCAGGCTGTGTGTATTTCTCGGAGGATCGAGTGATCAACACATTCACAGTATTCAGAATTTAAACCTGCACTATAAACTAAAACACAGATAAATCTCACATTTTACAATATGCAGTATTTAAATGTACAGTGTTTAACATTTAGAGGGTTCTGTTAGCAGATATGAAATAAAAATGTATTTTTGTGTATAATCACCTATAAAAAGAACTGTTGTTTCTATTGTCTTAGAATAAACTGTATCTTTCGGCAAGATTAATGTTGTTAAGATGGATATCTTATCCAAACTTTTATTTTTATTCCAGTCAGTCCCTCTTTTTCTACCTAAACATTTTTTGACTCACTGGACAAGATAATTTGTTCTTTTATTTGGGGCGGGAAGTCACCTAGAGTTCGTAAATCTTTACTGCAGAGATGTAGACTTAGCGGAGGACTAGCATTACCTAATTTTCAAGCCTATTATTGGGCTGCTCACATCCACATACTTTGTTACTGGTTAAAATATTCTGGACCCTCTTGGTGTAAATTTGAATTCTCATCCTGTAAAGGCCAATTTATAGTACTCCGTAAAGTGCCGTACATAGAGACGGAGAGCCCTCTCCGTCGCCGGAGAGCCTGACGGAGAGCCTCTCCGTCGTCTCCGGGCGCAGGAATTTTTTTTTAACTGTCCGTCAATCCGTCAAGGGAAGACGGAGACGACAAGGGCTGTGATTGGTCCTCTAGCTGCACCCTGCTGTGAAATGCAGCCTCTCTCCATACACAGAAACAGACAGACAGGTGATCTGTGCAGCAGCGCGGACAGCACAGGAACTAAAGTATTGATTATCCTTGTGAAAGGCAAATCAAACACATTCAACCTGCTCAAAAAATCTACAGTCATGGAAAAAATTATTAGACCACCCTTGTTTTCTTCAATTTCTTGTTCATTCTAATATCTGGTACCACTAAACGTATAATACAATGAACACAACAAAAAATGCAGCTGGTCACATAATACTTTATGTCCTATTTGACATTCTTAAGCTTAATTGATTACCAGGGTATATAAGAGGCCATTTCATGTCACAAGCAGCACTGCACATGCAAAGGCCTAGAGTGGTTTCCTGCTTACATTCAAGCCGTAGCACAACTCAGAAGTTGTCAGCTCTCACATAATGCCTAAAACAAAAGAATTATGTGAAGCAACAAAGGCAGCCATCTTGGCACTGCTGGAAATTGGCATGAGTGAGAGACAGGTAGCGAAAAACCTGAAGATCTCCAAGACAGCCATTCATTCCAACAAAAAAAAACAAGCTGAACATGGCACTACCAAATTGCTACCTGGCCGTGGCAGGAAACGTCTTTCTACCCCACGAGATGACCGTGCACTCATCCGTTCCTGTGTCAGGAATCGTCGTCAGACCTCCAGGGACCTTAAAAATGAGTGGGCACTGTCGAGAAATGTGACTTGCTCGGCAAGGACAGTTCGAAACCGACTTGTTGAAGCTGGTTTGAAGTCACACAGAGCACGCAAGAAGCCCTTCATCAATGAAAGGCAGAGGAAGGCCCGGTTACTCTTTGCTCGAGACCACAAGGATTGGACTGTTGATGATTGGGCTAAGGTTCTCTTCAGTGATGAATCCAATTTTGAATTGATGCCCACTCCAGCCAACTTACTGGTTAGGAGGAAGCCTGGAGAAGCTTACAACCCAGACTGTCTTGCCCCTACAGTAAAACATGGGGTGGATCAGTCATGATCTGGGGTTGTTTCAGTCTGAGTGGAACAGGGCAAATGCAATTGTGTGAAGGCCGAATGAACCAGGTCAAGTACAGGACTACCCTTGAAAACAGTCTTCTTCCATCAGCTGGAAAACTCTTTCCTGCCTCAAATGACTGGATTTTCCAACAAGACAATGCCCCTTGCCACACGGCAAGGTCAGTTAAAGCCTGGATGGAGAACCACAACATTCGCACCATGCCTTGGCCTGCTCAATCACCAGATCTTAATCCAATTGAAAACCTGTGGAAAATCATCAAACTCAAAATGGAGAACCACAAGCCCAAAAACAAAGAAAATTTGTTTGAATTTGTCCAACAGGAATGGGCTGCTGTGACAGCAGAACAATGTCAGAAGCTGGTGGAGAGCATGCCAAGACGCATGGCTGCAGTCATCAAAAACAATGGTTATGCAATCAAGTATTAACTCTTGTGTGTATCATGTGTTTAAAGCAAACAGAAAAGAAAACATGGAATGCTTAAAAGTAGTGTTTTTGGCGGTACAATGCCGTAGCTATTGATGTAAGAATTTAAGTAATTTTGGTTATTATCAAGAAAACCATGGAAAATGAATAATCCTTAGTTCTTAAATTAAACTCTCATGAGCTATTTTTGTTGTTATCATTATAATTGTCCAAACAAATGTACCTTTAGTTGAGCCAGGCATTAAAGTTAACAAGAAATTGAAGAAAACAAGGGTGGTCTAATAATTTTTTCCATGACTGTATTTAATTCATTCAGTAATTATGGCTGGGGTATATTTACACAGAACATACCGAAAGTTGTTGGTTTGCGTTCGCTATTATCCAATTTTGTGTTGAAAAGAAAGTGGAAGAGGAGCTTTAAAGACTGAAAGCAACCAATGTTCTTCTCTTCCACCTCCCTCACAAATAATTAAATCATAAAATAGTATTTTCTCCTGCTTTTATCTGCGATATTAAGGCGAATTGCTTCACTTTCCGAGGGGGTGCATTTCACGGCAGGGCTGCACAACACGCATCATGACGGAGAAGTGTGAGGGCTCGAGGGGTCTCCGTAGCTACGGAGTCGGATGACGGATTACGCAGACGGAGAAGTATATTCCAGCCTTAAGGGATCTTCTATACCTGCTCTACTTTATTCCTCTTTACCGATAAAACCCTCTTTGTATACTGAGAATCAAGTGGTTCTTAACACACTTAAAATCTGGTTTCAATTTAGGCGGCACTTTAAATTTGTATCTGCATCTTCCTCAAGTCCTATAAATAATAACCATTTATTTCCTCCATCACTCTGGGATTCAACATTTTCAATGTGGCATGACAAGGGTATTACACAATTCAAACATTCATATGTAAGTGGTGCATTTGATAGTTTTGCCAATTTGTCATCTCGCTACGGCCTACCTGTTAGTCAACTATTTCGCTATTTTCAAGCTCGCAGTTTTGTTACTAAGTGTTTCCCTAATTTCCCCTCTGCACCGCCTAAACAGCAATGGGAAACAATGTTATCATTTACTCCTCATCACAGAGGAATCACTTCAAAGTACAACGTTATTTTGGCTTTTAGCAACCACTCAAATGTTAAACTTAAGTGTACATGGGAAGGGGAACTGGGAATACAAATACATGAGGAGTCCTGGGAACAAGCCATAGAGAGGGTAAAATCTATCACTTCTTGTGCGCGTCTTGGACTTAATTTAAGGTCTTGCACAGGGTGCATTTCTCCAAGTCTAGACTGTCTGCACTATATCCGGAAGTGGAAGATAAATGTGATAAATGTTATCTCTCACATCCAGACTTGCAAGACGCTTATTATTGTTACATTGGAAATCCACTTAATATCCTTCTATCTCCCGGTGGCTTAAAAACACCATGTTTTTTTTTAAAGCTTGAGAAAATTAAATATACATTAAGAGGATGTACAGTCAATTTTTTTTTCACAAATGGCAACCCTTTATTTCTTACTTAACTTATTTAGAGGTACTACCAGATTGAATTTCTGCTTATTACCGTGGTATATTTTGTTTATTGTATGAACAATCTGTATTATGCGTGTTGGTCATGTAGAGCCGTGTTGGGGCATGGGTGGGAGGGTGGGATGTTCACTGTCCTTCTACACCATTTCGGTTTGTATATGTGATTGTTTACATGCGCATATTTGTTTAAAAAAAAGAAAAAGGATAACTATAATCTTGTAATTGTAAGTATTCTACTGTATTTTTCAATAAACATATTTTGGAAGAAAAAAGAAAAAAAGAATAAACTGTATCTCCACAGGGAGGGAGTCTTCATGTTTCCATGTTTCAAACAGTAGCCCAGAAGGGACAAATCAAACACTAGCTCTAGTTTTCATTTTGCGTCAGAGTTACCTAGTATATACTTGGAAACTGAGAGAAACTTCAGCTGGTTGCAGACTGCAATCAACTCACTATTTGCTACCAAATCCTACACTCTGCACCTTTAAGAGTCTGTGTTGCATTCACGACTCAAAAAAAAAATCTACTATTTAAGGGCTTATTTGGCAGATTGGAGAATTTGCACCCAAAACCTGAGAGAGAGGGGACAAATTTGTTACTTATAACCAAAAAAAAATCTTCCTAACAGACACCTTTGAGTATGTGCACAGTAAATGACTCATTTGTGGATCGTCAGTACAATTTAAAAATTTGGATGCCAGCCATTTTTAAAGTGCCTTGTGCCAGCATTTTTTTGCCCATTTTGAGTCACCCACAGAATATTTTGTACCATGCCTCTGATGGCTCAAATGAAAGAAGAGACTCTCTTTGTTCTGTTCTTGTTTTATCTTGAGGACAGAAGAGGACACTTTACAAAAATCGCCACTAGTTGTCTAGAATCGTCTGTTTTGTTCTCTAAAAACAATCATTTCCACTTTCTGCTTTGATCTCTGTGGCGCATATTAACCCTTTATGTCCTGACTACAATTCACAGAAGCCCACAAATTACTCACAGGCTGTGGGAGACTGTGATCAGTGACCAGCTGCAGAAAAAACAGTGAAACTCGTCAATGCCATTCAAGTGTTGTATTTTAATTGGGAGCGAAACTCGTCAGTGGCACTCAAACTACATGAATAATGCATGAACTCTCAAAACACTGTAAGTCAACATAGCAGAGAGGAAGAGCAAAAGAGTTAAAGACAGGTTTGTAGCCACTGCATGAATAAAACTGACAAAGAAGTTCAGAAAGGGAACAATGACATGCAGGATATGAAACAAAAAAGCTGAACTTTCTTTATAGTGAAGAGAAAATTACACATAATGCATGACTGAAAAGAAAGTGATGGCAGGCAACTAATAAGTAGGAAGGTCCTGTATGTCTCCTGAGACCTGCAGACAGGTTTGCAGCAGTAAACCATCGTGACACAGTCATTGCTCATTCTAGTTGTTTGAGCTCTGCAGCCATTTCCCCTGCCAGAGACGATGTCTTTGTTAAAGGGCAGATTTCATTAATATTGGAACAAAGTCATTGCTGGCAAAGATTAAAAACCCAAGGAAAGGATAAATAATGCTTTGTTGAATAATGCAGAGAATGAATAATTCATCTGTGAGAAAGGGGGGCTGTGAGAGGCAGGAGGCTATCTAATGTAGAAATTATTAAATCTTTATTTCACTGTTTTCAATTTCGGCAGTTTTTTTCCTGCATACCATGCACATCGACGTGTGATATGACAATCCTTTGGAGTGTTTCTCGTTATGTAAGGGCTTGTGTTTTGAAGCCAGGTGGTTTCAAATGTGGTGGATGGACTTGTGGAGGGGTCATGGAAAAAGCACCCTCTGGTTGATGCCTCACAATCCATCTATTTATTCCACTTTGAACTCCAACGCAGATTTTAAAAGTATAGTTGTAAAGTGTTTACCACTGGGACAATGAAATGTCAAAAGTGAGTCAGAAAGTCAGTAGAGTCTTGTCTTATAACTTCCTGAGGCAGCTCACAGGTGGAAAAAATCAGGACAGGACAGATAATCACAAAATACTGGAAAACATAAATAAATCTAATGAAACAAGAGGAAACTACAAAAAAAAAATCAGGAAATGACAAGACAAAAAACGAGAAAAATTAAAAAAAATGTAACTGATTTTTGGGAACATTACATTTTTACTTTACTTTTTAAGTTTTTCGTTACTTTTTTCATATACCTACAATGGCCCTATTACGCTGTCATATTTTAGTAACTCATGTTTCTGGTTGTTCAAACTTTCAACACATTAAAAAATTAGGGGTGTGCATTGGCACTGCCCTCACGATTCGATTCGATTATGATTCACCAGGTAACAATTTGAATCAATTCGATTCTACGATGCATTGTGATGCATCAAAATTCTACTGCACACAAGGCAAATTTTTCATCAGTGATGAGGCAATACAAGCAGTAAGGTAGTTTTCCATTAACTTCATTGAAGCTGAAATGTACCCAGATGTGTGCTTTCCAAGCTTAGGGGTGCATTTTTTTAACCCGTCTATCGCTGTCATCTCCCTCTGCCTCAGCCATCTTTCGTGCTGGCCGTATACTCACTAGCGCGCGTCTGCTAGTGTGCACGCCGTTGCTGACGTCACCAGCGCGCTCTAACCATCTATACTGCTGCACGACAGATGCTGCAGTAGTTGCAATCCTCTCCCGAACAGAGGTGTCACTGTTGTGAAAACACATCCATAACCCATCGGCGAAGCAGAAGAAGAACAAGCAGAGGAAGAAGAAGTTTGCTATGGACTCCCTGGTTGCTAAGGATTTGCTAATCATTTGCGCTCTAGAAATTTTGTTGTACGCGACAAGCAGACGCGGTGCCTTTTTGTGCCGCACACGATGAGTTTTCACGTCACTTTGACATCACGATTGTGCGTGTGCTGGCAGACACGGCGAGTATACAGCTGGCCTTATATTGCTGTATGCTAGCTAGTGCTGCCCCACTTCCGGTGCGAGGAAAATACCCCCGGAAGTAATTGAAACTTCACAACTTTATCGTCCACTCGAGGTCAGAAAATGAACTATTATAAAATAATCAATTATGGCACATTGCCACATCTATGCTGAATCATGCATGCCCGATTATTGTTGACACCACCAATTAAAAATACATCCGTGTTCTCTGAAATTTCAGGAGTAAAGTCATAATTGTCCTGTCCTGTAGTTTTCAGCAGGGATGGGACTTTTTTCTCGACACGCGCTCCCCTCGCCAAAAAAGTAGTGTCGAATTGTCGTGGGCGGGGCTTAAATGCAAAAAAAAAATCAGAGTATGATGTTTCATATTTTTACTGAATAATTAATTGTTCTCACACACGAACACGTGTTTTAAAAAGTCTTTCCATCGATGTCTGTCAGCGCAGCAAAAAACTCCTTGTGACTCCATATCTCAGGGTATCCCTCAGCGCTTTATAGTTAAGGCAGCCGCTTTGACAACAAATGCTCCCTGCTTTGACTACGTCCCTCTGGAAAAAAAATAAATAAATAAATAAATGCCGTATCCCCGCATGCACAAACAGCTGGCTAAAATTAGGCTGCATTGCGATGAGGCGGAATAGCGGCACCTGCGCCATCTATCATCTGCTGTCAACATATTTTTTTCCATTGGGAGAGAAGAGAGTAGCCTACATGCTGAAACGATTTGGCCGGTGCTGCGGCGGAGCACAGCCAGTACGGTGACTTTACCTGTTGCTGGTGGAGCCCTCCTATACTGCGGTTTAACAGTCTATGCCCGTTACCGCGGCGGAGCCTGCTGCCGTGGCAGACCCTGGCAGCTGTGATTCTTTATTGATACGATAATTTGATTAGTTTAGGAGTGGCAGTGATTTACAGCTATTTGAGCTGGTGAACGGCTATTAAACAGGTGGCTCATCTGTTCAGACAGGCACGGAAGGTGTAACTACTATTGATCAAATATGAAATAGAATAATCAGATTCAGAACAGCTTCAGATATGAGGAATTTGAATCCAATTTACAGAACTCTCAGCACACAAGGTAAAGAAATAATAAAATATGTCAAAGGTAAATAACAAGGCACCGGCACTGGATTAGGGAGTGATGGTGAGGAGAAGCGCTCCCTTTTTTTCAGGTGTAGAGGTAAAACCTCGTCTGTGATTCAACGTTTGTACTTCACTGTAATAAACATTATATTGTTGAAAAGCCCAATTTCTCTGCTTTCAGAATCAATTGAATGCCTTCAATAGCACATATGGCTCAGGAATTATGGTCATTAGAAGAGCAGCTGTGAAATCCTGTCTGCGCCGAAAGGTCAGGTGGTAATTAAGAGGGACGTTGAATAAACATTTTAAGTTTGCAAAAGTCTGTCATTATCACTGTTTTGATTGTCAATATTGGACATTACAGCCATATCTTTAAGCCTGAAATGATGTAGTACAATGTAGAATATTTTCCCTTCTCCGCATTGTTGCTGCCACTACTGTTAAAAAAAAAAAAAAGACAGACAATTCGACAAAATTCGACACATGGGCCTCGACAATCGACACACAAAATCCTGTGTCGTTCCCCGTCTTTGGTATATCATGTTATTCAAATGGTCTGAGAGAAACAGTGACAAAATTTAGAAGATCTCTTTGTTGATCCCTGGTGGTGAAATTATTTTTTTCACTGTTGTTATTTCATTTTTTCACATTACACAGAGGTCACAGTACACATGAATTTAATGGAGCGATGACAGAGTGAGGCGACTGACCACATACCCCTTGTCCTGGCGATTGGAGACAGTCCCACATAGAGCACAGACATCTGTAGTCAAGGGGGACGTTGATACCAAGACACAGAAACAGACAGAGACACAGAGCTACCAGTCAGCTGAAACATACCACTCTGACATCCAAACTCAACAAGTCAAAATATTAAAAGCAGACTGCTCATCTGCTGGCAGCCAATCAAATTGTGAACATGTGATGTAAGGGCTTATGAATTATCTAATATGACCTCACTCTAAAGAGAATATGAACATGTTGGCTCAAATATGTAAAATATTGTGTAATAGTGTCCATATGCAAATGTATGCCCTACATACTGACTGAAGGCCTCCAAACTTTATGAGAACAATTAATTTTGCATTGGAACTGGTTAAAAACAATCACATTTAAAGCTCTGATTAGACCAGGAGGATGTTTCCCCTGTTCAAATTCAAAGCATGACTGAGATCTGCAAGTTTGCCAGTTTTATTATTCATGTGGTACAGTACATGTTGTCCTCCTGCAGAGAACAGATCACACAGTCTTTTATGATGTCTTTTAAGAGCTGGCTTGGTACAGTCAGCCGCATGAGAGGAAGAGATCCTTCTACAGTAGTTCAGCTGTTTTTATCATTAACTGAATAAAATGCACAGCTCGTACAAGACATGCGCTCGCCAACTGCAAACCAATGAAAATCAAACAAAATTAGGTTGCGTCACAGACCATCCATCCATATATCCATCAGCTGTACCTACTGGAATCACAAAAAATCCGTGAACATTTACAGACAACCCTTGACTCAAATGAGAATAGTAATTGTGTAGCCCATCTTATTAAACGTCTGTTATTTGAGAAATGGTCAAGTTTGTGTCATTTAATGGCTACATGGTGGTGCCCCCTTCACTCCTGTTAAATAGATATCATCAAATCCAATATCATCAGAAATACTCCAAATGACTCCAAAGTGAAATGGGTGAGTAAATGGCAGTATTTCATCCCAGAAATAAGGTCCAATTTGGAAAAAAAGCACTTCCCCTTTAAAGTAAATGTGTACTTCACCCAGGATGCCACTCTTTGTGTCCCATATGAAACTAAAAATAAACATTCAGTTTATGCTTGTTATTTAACACTGTAAATCATCCCAGTTATTATTTATGGATGCAAGTTACATTGCTCCTGTTATTATTTATTGATGCTAGACACTTTGTTACAGTTATTATTTATGGATGATAGTTACATTCCTACTGATATTATTTATGGATGCTAGTTATATTCCTACTTTTATTATTTATTGATGCTAGTTGGATTGTTGCAGTTGTTATTTACTGATGCTAGTCACATTGTTACAGTTATTATTTATTGATGTGAGTTGCACTGACGATAGATCAAGGCATATTTTGACAGATATAAGGAAAATAAAGGAAAACCAATTAAGTAATCACTTTTGCAGATATTTCAAACCAAACCATAATCTTTTTCTAAACCTTGCAAGAAATGTTAATGTGTAAACACAGCAGATATGTTGCTGGACATTTATAACTTCTTAAAATACAATTCAAAATGCATGAAAAAGGATACATTGATTTATCACAATAGCATTGTCATGGAAAGTGCCAATATGACAGGAAAATACCTGCACTGACCAAAACTTCCAAGGCAACACTCCCATGATTGACAAATTTTGGGCACACAAAGCCAAACAATGAATTTGAGTTATAATACACAATATATCACATAAAATCTCAAAGGATTTGCTTTTGTTTGCTGTGTGCCTACATGTTATTCCACTTGACTGCACATCCTAAGAATTTGTCACCGCTGATGAAACTGAGCAGATCTTAATCACCAATCCTTTTAAAACCTGGTCAATAAGTAGCCATACCAATGACAATATTTAGTACTCATTTGCATTGTCCTGGTGAAATGTTCGTCCATGGCACGACTACATCAAAATCAGAGAGAAAGGGCCATTGGTATGCTGACAGCTGGAATGGCACAGAGACGTGTTGCCAGGGCCTTGGGCATTCATGTGTCAACCATTTTGCGTCTCTGGAACCGGTATAATGAGACTGGGCACACTAACAACCGACCACGAGCTCCCAGGCCATGTGTTACCATCCCTCGGCAGGACCGCCATATTCGTCTTCAAAATCTGAGAAACCGTTTCCTGCCAGCTACAGTGAATGCAGCACAGACCAGAGGTCGACATCAGAACAGAATCAGCGACCAAACAGTAAGCAACCGCTTGAGGCCGGGTTGCGCAGCCGACGTCCCCGCCATGGTCTGCTGTTGACTCCAACACATCGCCATGTCCATCTGCAATGGGCAAGAGCGCATTTAGGCTGGAATGCTCTGAGGTGGAGCAGAGTCCTGTTTTCTGACAAATCCAGGTTCAAGTTGAGTGTGGCTGACAGCAGAGCATGTGTTTAGCGTAGGCGAGGTGAACGTTATGATGATGCTAATGTCCTGGAACATGACCGCTGGGATGTTCCCAGCATCATGGTGTGGGCTGGAATAAGCAGCAGACATAAGACCGAGCTTGTTTTCATCAACGGAAACCTCAATGTCGTCCATTACCGTGATAACATCTTAGCCCCTGTCGCAGTTCCTCTGGTGACTTGCTATTGTCTCACGCTGCAACAGGATAACACAAGACCACACTTCGCCAGTGTCCATTAGGACTACCTGAGGCAGAACAATGTGCATTGTCTTGATTGGCCAGCATTTTCACCCGATTCAAACCCCATAGAACATTTATGAGATATTCTGGATCGTCGAGTGAGAAGGCGTGATCCAGAACATAGCGACGTCCAACAGTTGTGCCAAGCATTTTGTGAGGAATGGGATCGCATCACACAGGCTGAAAACCAGGGACTAATCAACTCCATGCATCGCAGAATGCAGGGTGTGTGTGATGCCGAGGTGGCCATAAAAGATACTGACAGGATCCAGAATCACACTTTGCATGGAGACTATTGCACTTTTGACTAATTTGTTTTTCATTTGTGATGCTATTACACTGCATTCAAATTAAAACTTAACATCTGATACATGTTGTGAGCATGTCATTTGCATTTGGTACAATAGTGTTGCATTGGAAGTTTTGGTCAGTGTATAATGAAATAAAATAACAATAAAAAAATAAAATACTCCTAATAACATGCATATGCTAATACTTATTTGAACACATTCAACACCACTGAGCATACCAAGTCTGGAGAAAGCATCAGAGAATTTACTATTGTTCTCATAAGTAATCAATCGCTTATCGTGGTCTGAAACAGTAGAATTTCATCTTTTTGGGAAAACACACTTTGTCTCAGTGTGTAAACTGTTTTGAGGCGCATGTGATCACCCCTGTTGTTTTTGAAATGCTTTCCTGAGGTTCAGACATTTTGATGTTTGCATGTGTTCCCAACTTGCACAGCAGTCCATGCTCTCTCTGAATATGCTTCTTTTTACATCAGCAGCTTAATATTAATGCCCGAGACATTGAAGAATTGATATATGATGATGGTGTTGAGTCAGTTTGGGACAAATCTTATTAAATCTAATTTTGGGAGGAGTTAGAATCAACATTTAACATGTGTGCATACTGTGAGCAGGAACAGCTGATCCACAGCAAACATGATGCATTCCACATTTACTTGTCTGCACACCAAGATGTTCACTAGTGGCTTTGTTTAAATTGGAAGAATTGAACTATTGAGGCACGGTGGTGTAGTGGTTAGCACTGTCGCCTCACAGCAAGAAGGTCTTGGGTTCAATTACCGGCCCGGGCCTTTCTGTGTGGAGTTTGCATGTTCTCCGCGTGTCTGCGTGGGTTGTCTCTGGGTACTTTGGCTTCCTCCCACCATCTAAAAACATGTATGGGGATTAGGTTGACTGGGAAATTTAAATTGCCCGAAGGTGTGAATGTGAGTGGTTGTTTGTCTCTTTCTACCTGCTTTTCAATAAACAATTTGCTTTCTTTCATTCCGTCTGCCTGAACATGACTGCATTTACGCATTTCAATGGAATTGTATATATCTGCTGACCTGAGAAGGACCTGGAAACCTTCGATAACTACCGAAGCTGAATTGTCAGGTACCTTCAGGAGATCTGCTAGAAGATGCGAATGCTGCAGTAAGAACATTGCCAACTGGGACCATCACTGAGACCAATAAGCTGATACACAGTACAGCAACAGTACTCATTGAGATCCTAGGATATAAGATCAGTACCCTTGGCAAGAGGCAGTACCCTCCATGGAAGTGACGGTTAGAGACCAAGATAAAGGCAACACGGAGAGAAGTCAGCCAGCTAACAGAGATGCAGAAATGGAACATGGTGAATAAAGTGGTACCCGGGAAATACAACAAGCTTTCCATACCTGAAGCACTCGAAACTGCCAAACAGAGACTAACAGCTCTGGCCTCTCGGCTGAAGAGATACACTAAGGAGGTAGAGGCTAGGAGAATAAACAAGATGTTCTCCACTCACCTGGCCAAGGTGTACTCTCAGTGGCAGGGAAGTAACATCAGCTCAGACCCACCAAGAGCTGACATGGAAAAATACTGGAAGAACATCTGGGAAAGAGAGGCATCACACAACACCAATGCTCAATGGCTAGTGGACCTGAGAACTGACCACAGCAGCCTCCCAGAACAAGAACCAGTAACGATCTCAATGGCAGATGTCCAAGAAAGAGTGTCAAAGATGAAGAACTGGACAGCACCAGGCCCCGATATGATCCATACATACTGGCTTAAGTTGGATTGCAATTATTTCCCATGAACAAGGAATTCCCAGTAAGTGTGGGTCATAAGCTTGCGTTGATTGAGTCCCTGCCCTTTGTACCCGTTGCTACTACCGGTTATGTTGACGGCACTCCACGAATGCCTGGCAGCACAGATGAACCAGCTGCTAAGGGATGGGACACACCCAGGGTGGCTAACTGAAGGCAGGACAGTCCTAATCATGAAGGACCCCCAGAAGGGACCCATCCCATCCAACTACCAGTTGATAACCTGTCTCTGTACAACATGGAGACTCCTGTCAGGCATAGCGGCTAAGATGAGAGGCATATGGCTCAATACATGAGCAGATCACAGAAAGGAATTGGCAGTAACACCAGAGGAGCCAAACACCGGCTGCTGGTCGACAGAGCAGTTCACAGAGACTGTAAGAATTGACAGACCAACTTGTGCACTGCCTAGATTGACTACAACAAAGCCTATGAGTCAAAGCCACACACATGGACACTGGAATGGCTGGAACTGTACAAGGCCAACAGGACACTAAGAGCCTTCATCAAGAACTCCATGGGAATGTGGAAGACAACCCTAGAGGCCAACTCAAAGCCGATCGCCCAAGTCACCATCAAGTGTGGCATATACCAACTACTGCTGTTCTGCGTTCTGAACCCCCTCAGTCAGATCATCACAAAGAGTGGCTTTGGATACCGATTCCAAAGTGGGGCAACAATCAGCCACCTGCTCTACATGGGTGACATCAAGCTGTATGCCAGCAATGAGCGAGAAATTGACTCACGGATCCACACAACCAGGATCTACAGTGACAACATAGGGATGTCATTCGGATTGGACAAGTGTGGCCGAATGGTATCGAGGAGAGGCAAGATGATCAGAACTGAAGGGGTTGACCTACAAGAGAGCAGGATAGGAGACATCCAAGACAGCTACAAATACCTTGGTATCCCACAGGCTAATGGAAACCATGTGGAGGCTGTAAGGAAGTCAGCCACAGCTAAATATCTCCAGAGAGTAAGGCAAGTCCTGAGAAGTAAGCTGAATGTGAAGAACAAAGTCTGTGCCATCAACATGTATGCACTACTAGTCATCATATACCCCACTGGGATCATAAGTTGGCTAAAGGAGGAGATAGAAGCTACAGATATCAAAACAAAGAAGCTCCTCACCATGCATGGAGGGTTTCACCCCAAATCCAGCACCTTGAGGCTGTACACTAAGCGGAACGAAGGAGGCCGAGGACGAGTGAGCGTCAGAGCCACTGTCCAGGATGAAACATCAAAAATCCAAGAATACATCAGGAAAATGGCCCTAAAGAATGAACTGCTCAGTGAAAGCCCGGGAAAGCTCAGGCAGCAGAAACCTGAAGAGGGTGAGGAGGGTGAGGAGCAGACAACATGGAGGGACAAGCCCCTACATGGCATGTACCACTGTCAGATAGAGGAAGTGGCTGATATCAAGAAGACCTATGAATGGCTGGAAAATGCTGGGCTCACAGAGAAGAACAGAAGCACTGATCATGGCATCACAAGAACAGGCTCAGGCCCAAGGTGCAGGCTGTGTAAGGAGGCCCCCAAGACAGTCCAGCACATAGTAGCGGGATGTAAGATGCTAGCGGGATCAGCATATATGGAGAGGCACAACCAAGTGGCTGGGATAGTGTACTGGAACATCTGTACCCAGTATGGACTAGAAGTACCCAAATCCCAATGGGACATACCACAGAAGGTGGTTGAGAACAACAGGGCTAAGGTCCTGTGGGACTTCAGTGTCCAGACTGACAAACGGCTCCTCGCTAACCAAGCGGACATAGTGGTGGTGGACAAAGATCCATCCTTTAATGTGACCAATAACCTGTATAACACAATTGAAAAACAAACTGAAACCTTGAAAGGGGAAAAATATAAAATAAAAAACTTAAAATAACTTGGTTATTTACTTGTGTTTCAGCACCTTTGGCTTTTATTACAGCACACAGTCTTTTTGGGGTAGAAGCCTATGGGCGTGGCACATCTTAATGTGGCAATATTTGTCCACTGTTCTTTGCAAAGCCGCTCCAAATCTGACAGATTGTGAGGGCATCTCCTGGGCACAGCCCTCTTCAGATCACCCCACAGATGTTCGATGGGATTCAGGTCTGGACTCTGGCGGGGCCATACCAAAGCCTCAATCTTATTCTGGTGAAGCCATTCTTTTGTTGATTTAGATGTGTGCTTTGGGTCATTGTTGTGCTGAAAAATGAAGTTCCTCTTCATCTTCAGCTTTTGTGCCAACACTGACTGGTATTTGGAACTGTTCATAATTCCCTCCACCCTGACTAAGGCCCCAGTTCCAGCTGAAGAAAAACAGCCTTCAGATGTCTTTTTGCAAAATTAACCCGGGCTTGGATGTTTTTCTTTGTAAGATGAGGCTTCCATCTTGCCACCCTACTCCATAGCCCAGACATATACACTGTACACTACACAGCCAGTACTTGCTAGAAATTCCTGCAGCTCCTTCAGTGTTGCTGTTGGCCTCTTGGCAGCCTCCCTGACTAGTTTTCTTCTCGTCTTATCATCAAGTTTGGAAGGACGTCCTGTTCTTGGTAATGTCACTGTTGTGCCATATTTTCTCCACTTGATGATGATAGTCTTCACTGTGTTCCATGGTATATTTAATTCCTTGGAAATGCTTTTGTAGCCTTTACCTGATTGACATCTTTGAATAATGAGACCCCTCTGATGCTGTGGAAGCTTTCTGCAGACCATGGCTTGTGCTGGAAGATGTGGCTACAAAAATGTCAGGAAAAGCCTATTAGCCTATTAGAATAGCAGAACTTTATTTGGGGTTGGTCAAAGGCACTTTAATTGGTGACAGGTGTGTGCTGATTCCAGTTTAACATGAGTTTGAATGTAATTGGGTAAATCTAAACACAGCCACATCCCTAGTTATAAAAGGGTGTGCACACCGATGCAACCAAATTATCTCAGTTGTTTATTTTTATTTCACCTCCCTGAAAGATTTTTTCCAATTTTGTTTTTACAATTATGCTGCACAGGTTATAGGTCACATGAAAGGTTGTAAAATTATTTGTCTTGCTGTCATTTTTTTACATCATGAAAACCTGGCATTTGAACAGGTGTGTGTAGACTTTTTATATCCACTGTGTACATATACACTACCGGTCAAAAGTTTGGGATCGCTTTGAAATTTTCTTGTTTTCCATAGAAACACACATAAAATTAGTCTGAATAGGAACTATAGCAAATGAACAGGACATGCTGACATTGTCGGAGTTAGAAATAATGATTTTAATGGAAATGATGAATATGTTCTTCAAATTTTGTCTTCATCAAAAAAAAAAAAACACCATTTGCAGCAATTACAGCCTGGCAGACTTAAGGCATTCTAGCTGTCTATTTGTCAAGATAATCTGATGAGATTTCACCACATGCTTCCTGAGGCATATCCCACAAGATGGATTGGCTTGATGGAGTCTTCCTCCGTACCCTACGGTCAAGCTGCTCCCACAACAGCTCATAGGGTTCAGATCAGGAGACTGTGCCGGCCACTCCATTACAGTCAGAATTCTGGCTGACTGCTTATTCCTTAAATATTGCTGACATCCGGACCTGATGCCGCTGTGACCGCCGCTCGCGAGACTGTGCGTGATCCAACATGGCAGCTCGCTGCTAGATGACCGCAACAAACTTTTCACTTTCAAACTTTTACCGTCATTTTTTCTCCGCTGTAAACTTTCCACCTTTTGTCTACCACCCTCACCACTGCAACCGGATTACAATTCAAACCTGGAGCATCTTGAGGATTACATCGACGACTACTATGATAGACTCTGCACCATGGGAAAGTCAAAAAAACGCTCACGTAGTACAGACTCACTCGCCTCATCTACCACCACCTCACTGGCAACATCACAAGCATCTGATTGCAGCAGCATTAAAGAGGTACATGACATATTAATATCCATAGACAATAAACTCACCGGACTGGATGGCAGAGTTGCACTTATTGAAGTGCTCCACAAAGACTTTCAGCACCTCCGCGACAGCCTGGAATACAGCCAAAAACAGATTACCACACTCGCACAGGAAAACAAATCACTTCACCAATCCGTCTCAGACATGTCCGCCCAGCTTTCCTCCCTTACCACTCAGCTGGCCTATGTCACCTCCGAAAATGAAATCATGAAAAAACATCCTGCGTTTACAGTCACGCAGCCTGAGGGATAACCTGATCTTCAGCCACCAGAAGTGGCGTTTGAGGAGGAATAGGGTATGGTTGACACCAGGATGGCAGGAGAATTTACTGGCATGCACCCACTGGAGAACTGAGGACCGGACAGAATCAGGAACAAATAGCTTATTGGGAGGACCTCCTCCAGGATCTGACGCTCAATCTCCCAGGTGATGGGTGCCACAGTCTGAGAGGCAGACAGGATGGTTTCGGGCTCTGTAGATGTCTCCTCAGTACTGAACTGTCGAGACAGAGCGTCTGGCTTGATGTTGCGGGAGCCGGGACTGTAAGTGTGTGTGAAATTGAAACGGCTGAAAAAGAGGGACCAGTGGGCACTGCCTAGAGTTGAGTCGCTTGGCTAGGTTTTTGTGGTCTGTCCAGACCACAAATGGCAGGTCAGAACCCTCCAGCCAATGCCGCCACTCCTCAAGAGTCATTTTGACGGCCAATAACTCACGGTTTCCCACATCATAGTTTTTCTCGACTGGTGTTAAGCGTCATGAGAAAAAGGCACAGGGATGAAGTTTGTTTTCAGGCTCTCATCTCTGGGATAATACCACCCCAACTCCCATCTGATGCATCCACTTCCACAATGAATTGTAGAGCTGAATCTGGTTGGACTAGGACTGGCGCTGAGGTGAACAGTTCCTTCAATTTGGAGAAGGCGGAGTCAGCTTCTGGAGTCCAACAAAATTGCACGGAGGAGGAGGTGAGACAGGTTAGAGGCATACTCACACGGCTGAAATCTCGGCTAAATCGGCGATAGAAATTTGCAAACCCCAAGAACCTCTGCAATTGTTTCCTGTTCTCCGGAACTGGCCACTCTGCCACTGCTCTCACCTTTTCTGGGTCGGTCTGCAGTTGTCCCTCTCCAACAATGAAGCCCAAAAAACTGACCTTCCTTACATGGAATTCGCACTTCTCAGCCTTGACGAATAATCTGTTTTCTAACAGACGTTGTAAAACAAGACGAACGTGCTCCTGATGCTCCTCTATGGACTGAGAAAAAATGAGAATGTCATCCAAATAAACAAAGACAAATCGGTTCAAAAAGTCCCTCAGAACATCATTGACAAGGGCTTGAAAAACGGCTGGGGCATTGGTAAGGCCGAACGGCATAACCAAGTACTCGAAATGACCCAATGGAGTGTTGAAAGCCATTTTCCATTCATCTCCCTCCTTGATCCTCACCAGATGATAGGCATTCGGGAGATCGAGCTTGGTGAAAACTGAGGCCCCCTGCAGAGGGGTGAAGGCAGCGTCAAGCAGAGGTAAGGGGTACTTATTCTTGACAGTGATGTTATTCAGACCACAAAAATCAATACAGGGTCTCAGAGTCTAATCTTTCTTTGACACAAAGAAAAAACCAGCCCCCACAGGAGAGGAGGAGGGCCGGATTATACCTGCTGCAAGTGAGTTTCTAATGTACACCTCCATAGCCTCGCGTTCGGGTTTGGACAGGTTATAGAGACGACTGGAGGGCAACGGACAACCAGGGAGCAAGTCAATGGAGCAATCATATGGTCTATGAGGTGGGAGAGAGAGAGCCTTGTCCTTATTGAAGACTTCTCCTAGATCGTGGTAGAGCTCAGGGACCTTGGAGAGATCTGGTGGTTTGGCAGGTGGTTCAGGAGCGAGTGGGTCGACTCTAGCTGGAGACAAAGCAGATTGCAGACAGGCTGCATGACAGAATGAACTCCACCCAGAAATTCTTCCTCTGGCCCAATCAATGTCAGGGTTGTGTTTTACCAACCAGGGGTGACCAAAAATTAATGGACTGGAGGGAGCTGTGATGATGTAAAGTTGAATGGTTTTCCTGTGGTTGCCAGATAGTATGAGTGTGATTGGTTCTGTCTGATGTGTAACACGAGCCAGCAAGAGTCCATCAACTGCCAGTGCATTCTGGGGTTTCTCCAAAGGCAACAGCCTTATGCCTGCCTGTACAGCCACCTGGTGGTCCAAAAAATTCCCCTCTGCCCCAGAATCCACGAGGACCAAAAGAGGCAATGACAAGGTGGGGCAGATTAGAGTGGCAGGGATCTGAAAACGGTTCTTACAAATAGAGGGGGATTTAGCTTGGCCCACCAGTACCCCCAGAGCTACTAACGGGCCCTGTCTTTTGGCCGAAATGGGCAGTGGGAGATGATATGACCTTTCTTACCACAGTATGGACACTTGTCTGCCTGCCGACGCCGTGAACGCTCCTCCGGGGAGAGATGGCCCCGGTTGAGCTGCATGGGTTCCTCAGGTGGTGTTTGAGGGAAGCATGGAGAGGGTTCCTGAATGGGACTGTGAATCGGAGAGGCAGGTGAAGGTTTTGGCAAGGAAGCTGTGGGCATCGCAGCCCTCTCCCGACGGTGGGAGTGCAGATGGTCATCAATCCTATTGGACAAAGAAATCAGAGTCTTCAGGTCAGCAGGCTCATCTCTAGAAACAAGTTCATCTTTAATTTGGCTGTTTAACCCTTTCTTGAAGGCTGTCTTCAAGGCGTCATCAGTCCAATCCACCTCCGCAGCCAGAGTCCAGAAGTCAATGGTGTAATCTGAAACTGAATGTAATCCTTAAGAGAGGGTCATTAGGCGCATGGAGGCATCAGACCGGTATTCTGGGTGGTCAAACACACCTTTAAACTCCTCAACAAAATCACCATAACTGATATCATTGAAGGTGTGCTGAGAAAACCTGGCTTCAGCCCATGCCAGAGCCCTGCCCCTTAACAAACCACAAATATACTGAATCTTGGAGGTGTCTGAAGCAAATGATGTGGGTCTTAACAGAAAAACAGACGTGCACTGGAACAAGAAACCCCGGCAAAGACTTGGCTGACCTGAATAAGGATCTGGGTCTGTTGCTCGGGAATCCTGCAGTGTTGGTGTAGCCAGAGTAGGTGGAGCTGAGGCTGCAGGCTGAGCAGACGCGGTTGGAGGAGATGAATGCATGGTGAGTAGGGCTGAAACTTGTGCAGTTAAGGCTGATACTTGCTGGGCAAGAAACTGGCTGTGCTCGGACAGGGCGCGGATGCTGTGTTCCAGTTGTCCAATTATTACGCCCTGATGGCTCACCGCTCGCTGGACGGGGTGTGCTTCAACGCCAAAGTCTGCGGGGTCCATGTCATGGCCAGATTGTTCTGTCATGGTTGAAGGGAGGTGGACCTACAATGCAGACAACACAACTGCAAGATTGGTTTGCAAAAGAAAAGATTTTAATGAGTGTAGGTATAATGGAGCGAGGACTGGAGCTGGAGCTGGAACTGGAGCTGGAGTGGTGCAGAGGTGGTGGTTTTGGATCCGGGTCCGAGAGCAGGCAATGGCAGGAGCTGGGAACGGAGAGTGCAGTCAAGATTGGCACGAAGGAATACAAAACAGGTTGATGAAGATTACAGAGCCAATTTTGCACCTTACTACCACAGAGGTAAGCTGACAATCTGGCGATGAGTGGTGAACTGAACCAGGCTTATATGCAGGGGAGAGTGGCAGGTGGCTTGATTGCAGATTGCTGATCGTGTGCAGGTGAGTGATCAACTCCAGCTGCAGACAAACACACAACAGACAGGGAGGACAAGACACACGACCACAAAAGGGAGGGGAACACAAGGAAACACTAGGATCTTGACGCATATACAAATGGACACACCCAGATCAGTCAGATTATACCTGGTTAGATATAGAACAGGCTTTCTGTCAAGACATCCAGATTGCAGATATTCCATTTCTTAGTCAATCAGTCAAACACCACCCATGTTTCAAAGCAGCAACAATATCATCAGCTCTGAAAGCCTGGTGGAAGTTCCACAAAATAACAAACTCTAATCTTTCACCATCCAACTTCACCCCCATTTGGACTAATCCAGACTTTATAAACAACAAAAAAAAAAAACACTCAACTTTCATACATGGGCAGAAAAGGGCATCACTCACCTGAAGCATATTTTTCATAATAACACCCTGGTACCATTTTCCCACTTGGTCCGGGAATACGGCATCAGGAGTAATCAATTTCTGGAATATTTACAACTGAAGTCATCAATTCAATCCAAAATCAACATTAGAACCACAATCATTGACCCTGCACCTGCAGTTTCAGAATTGATCAATATCCTTTCACCAAAAAAACTCATCTCCAAAATATATAAACTAATATCACAATCCGATCAAACCATATCTTTGCCTTCACAAAAAAGGAATGAGACCTTTTTATTGCTCCTGATGCCGACCTCTGGATCCAAATTTGCAAAAATATCTATCTCATGACAATGAGAAACTCATACAATATTAGATACTTCACAGAACCCACTACACCAGAAAAAAAAATGTTTAAAATGGGGTTCACATCAGAAATACGCTCTCATTGCACACAAAACTGTCCAGACACTTACATCCATGACACCTGGCACTGCACACCCATCAAACACTTCTGGGAAAAAGTCACTGGGTCACTATCGCACTTCTTGGGCTGTCGTATCCCATTATCCCCTTCACTTTGCCTTTTTGGAGACTTATCATCATCCACAATCGATAGAACGAACCATAAACTTCTTCTCATGGCCCTAACTACCGCCAAGAAAACTATCCTCATGAATTGGAAATCCAGAAACACCATATCTTTAGCTCATTGTAAAAACTTATTAGTTGAACATATTTCCATGGAATTTCCATCTTTTCAGGTCAATAACACTACAGAACCTCAGTCCTTCCGGTCCACCTTTATTGATTTTCTATTATCTTAACTTAGACTTTTTTTGTCTTAGTGCCAACCAATTAATCAATCAATCAACCAACCAATTAATCAGTCAATAAAGTGTCTATAGTTTTATCGTTAATCTCACGCACACTGTACACACGCACTACACACACACATACACACACACCACCCTATTGTCTCCCCTGGTTCTGTATAAATTAATTGTATGTAGGTTTGGTTTATTAGTTTATTGCTGTCAGTGTCTTGTTTCTTTGTCTTGATGTTTTTCTTTTCAGGTTGTCAGCACATTGTTCTCAGGCCTTTTTTTCTTCTATATGGGTATTATAACTGATGTTATCTCTTTTGCACTTCCTTACTGAGGTGTCCCTCTCCACTTGTCCCCGGGGCTGCTCTGTGCTCTGCAGGGCTGGTCTGGCTATTGCTCCTCCTCCTGGGGGCTGGATGTATCCGGTGTCTCGCCTTCTGAGCCCCTGGGATGCGGGGTCCGCACAATCTCTGGGGTCCAGGGGTGGCTGCTGCTGGTCGCCCCAGGGGTGCTGCGGCGGGGCCTGGGGGTTTGGGGTGGGTCGGCCCTCCTGTTGCTCCCTCGCCCCTCTTTTGCCGCTTCTCTCCTCCCACCTCATCCCCCCTCATCTCCTTGCCTGCTCTCCTGTGCCCCGCCTCCCCGGCCCTTCCCTCGTGGGGGCCTGGGGGGCCCTCCACCGCCCTGGGGTGGGCTGGGGATCCTGGTGGGCTCTCCTGAGGGTGGGCTCCGGCTTACTCCACATGGGCCGCTGACAACCTTATACCACTGGCAGGGAGCTTTGATTCCAGGTCCTGTGCTGGCCTGGGGAGTGGCGGAGTAGGGTTGGGGCTGACGGGGTTGCAGGTTTGGTCACCGGGGTCCTCGGCACGATTGCTGGGTTTGACATGGATGCTGGTGGTTAGAGTGTCCTGGGGGTTGCCCTGTCTCCTGTCTGGGTCGGGTTGCTGCAGGCTGTTGGCTTGTGGTGTGGCCTCGTCGACTGCTGGGGGCGACTCCGGTGCTGCGGATCCCGGGAGTTGTGGTGCGGGGGGGGCCCGTTGGTTTGTTGGAGTTCCCCCTGGTCCTTTGCCTCTCGGCTCTAGGGCTCCGCACTCCAGCACCAATTTCCATCCATTCTGGAGTCACCCTTGGCTCTGCCGCCTCGGACCGGACCCGCGGCATTGGGTGGCGGGTGGGCCCTCTTGCCCTGTGTCCCCCTGAGCTCGTTCGTGGCACTATGGGGCGTCTGGCTGTGCCTCCTCTTGGTCCCTGGGTTTGTGTGTTTCTCTGTGGCCCTGGTCAGCTCTCTGGGCGATGCCTCCGGGGTGTTCCTGCTGCCTGGGCAGGATGGATGCTCGGCCAGCAGGACCCTGCTCAGTCATCTTGGCTGCTCTGGGTTTCGGTGTCAGTCACTCATGCATGTTGGATCAGGGTGTACAAGCATCTGTTGTGTCCCATTGTTGAGTACTAATGTGACCCTCCAGATTGGGCTAAATCACTTCTCAGGCTTCACACTATGTTCATGTTCTCTATGCATTTCCACACTTCACATGTGCCCCTCGGTTCACAAATCTCTGCTGGATTACTTAATTACTACTTTCTCTCCTCTACTCATTTCAGAGACATTGGGTGATGGGATTATCACAGCAGCTAACATTCTTGATTTTGAATGGCACTGCCTGCTTGTACCCTTCCCCTCCCATCATAGCTTGTCTTGCCTATCATTTGTTTGTTTCCTTTTTAATTCACAATAGAGCAGCACTTTCCTCTCTGGCTCTTAATAAGAAAATACAATAAAGAAAGACAGATTTGTTTCCAGAGAGGGCTGGTGACGGTCACACACATGCACAAAAATATTATTATACTTTCTGCAAGATTAAAATATGCACTAATCTCATAAAGAGTTGACACCTCCTATCTTGTGGTGTTTAACAATGAGAATAGGTGCTGACAAAAAAAAATATTGCTGACACATTTTGGAGGTATGTTTAGGGTCATTATCCTGCTGGAGAATCAAATTGATCCCAATCAAGTGCTGTCCACAGGGTATGTCATGGCGTTGCAAAATCTTGTGATAGCGTTCCTTCCTCAAGGTCCCTTCTACTTCTACAAATCTCCTATTTTACCACCTCCAAAGCATCCCCAGACCATCATGCTCCCCCCACCATGCTTGACTGATGATATTAAGCACTGTTCTTGCATCTTTTCGTATGTTCTGCGTCTCACAAATGTTCTTCTGTGTGATCCGAAGACCTCAAACTTACGCTCGTCTGTCTACAACACCTTCTTCCAGTCTTCAAGTGTCCAGTGTCTGTGCTCATTTGCCCATCTCAGTCTTTTCTTTTTATTGGCCAGTCTGAGATATGACTTTTTCTTGGCAATTCTGCCATGAAGTCCAGCATCCTGAAGTCCTCTTCACCACTGATGCTGACACTGGTGTTTGACAGGTACTATTTAATGCAGCTGCCAGTTGAGGACCTGTGAGGCGTCTTTGTCTTAAACTACACACTCTCAGATATTTATCTTCTTGCACAATGTACATTGGGGCCTCCCACTCCTTTTTCTGCCCTTGTTAGAGTCAGTTTCTGCTGCTCTCTGACGGGAGTAGTTAACAGCATGGTAAGAAATCTTAAGTTTCCTTGCAATTTCTCGCATTGAATAGCCTTCCTATTCACCAATAGCCTGATGGGTCTCTAAAGAAAGTTCTTTCTTTCTGGCCATTTTGAGCCTGTAAACAAACAAACAAACAACTGCTGATGCCTCAGATACTAAACTAACCTGAAGAATGCCATGCTCCCTTATTAGTACAACAGTTTTTAGCTGTTCAACACAATTGCAAAAAGGTTTTCTAAAAAGATCTGGTTACCCAAAACTGAAAAATAATGTACATTTCAGAATTATACAAAAATGCCTTTTTCACGGAACATGAAGTTGGTTAACAACTTAAAGCTGTTCTGCAGCAATGAAGGTTGAAACTAATTCCTACAGGTGCTCCAACATTTCTTCATAACTTACAATCTCCTCTGTCTGCATAAAAGCTGCAGTGGAACACTGTGGTACCAGACCCCTCATGAGCATCAGGTGAACAGTATTGTGCTGCAGAAAGTAGTGTGTTGCTTCAAAAATGGTGTGAAAATGGCAATTAACAATGGAAGAGAGACAGAACATCATAACTTAAAAACATGGGTCTTTCTTCACCATCAAAAGGCACTCAGAAACTGGGGGACTGACAGGAAGTGGCCTGGCAGACCCAAAGCCACATCTGAGTCAGAGGACAAGGTTCTGACAGTTAACAGCTTGGTGATAGGCAGCTCACAGGACAACAGCTTCAAGCACAGCTTAATAGTGGTGGTAGCAAGCAAGTCTGTTTGAACTATAAAGAGAAGAATATGAGCTGCAGGTTTGATAGGATCAGTTGTAGCAAGAAAGCACTGCTAAGATGTCAGAATAAAACAAAGAAGCTCTCCTGGGCCATGAAACACCACCATTGGACTACTGAAGACTGGAATAAGGTGTTGTGGACTGATGAATCAAAATTTCAAATCTTTGTTTCATCACGCAGGATCTTTATATGCCGTCGGGAAGGTGAGAGGATGGTTCCACAGTGTGTGATATCTGTGTGATAACTGTCAGACATGGAGGAGGAAGTGTGATGGTCTGGGGCTGTTTTGCTGGATCCATGGTCTGTGAATTGTACAGTGAGCAGCATCCTGAACCAAAATGGCTACCCTCTGGTATGCGCCAAGTTGGTCAGAGGTTTGTCCTACGGCAAGATAATGACCCAAAACACATGTCCAAGCTCTGCTTTACTACCTCAGGAAAATTAACAAGACAGTAAGCTAAAAAAACATAGAGTGGCCAACACAGTCTGCAGATTTAAACCTCATCAAGCTGATTTGGGATGAACTGGACAGAAGAGTGAAAGCCAAGCAAGTGCTACACATTTATGGGAACTTCTGCAACAGACTTAGGAAGACCTTCTGAAGAATATTTGATTTCTATTGTAGAAAGAATGTCAGGAGTGTATTCAGCTGTTCTATCTGCCAAATGTGGCTACTTTGAATGAGTCAGCCATTGATGGCCTTGAAGATGTATAACAGGACCTTGAACTCTACTCTGAACCTCACCGGGAGCCAATGAAGAGAGCGTAGAATTGGGGTGATATGGGAGTGTTTGGACGTGTTAGAGAGGAGACGTGCTGCTGCATTTTGCACCAGCTGAAGTTTATGGAGGAGACAGTTGTTTAGTCCCGTGTAGAGCATTGCAATAATCCAACCTCGAGCTAATGAAGGCAAGAATAGACTTTTCGAGGGGACAAAAAAGGCTTAAGTGATGATATGATACAGACATCTAATTGGCCAGTGCCAGTAATACAGAGGGTGGATGATATGATTGATCACACACACAGACAGGAAGCTCAGACTCAGATTGTTTTTTTTTTTTCAAAATAAAAGCCACACACTCTGATTTAATCTTCACAAGAAACTAATGGAAATAAGCACAGAGTGCATGCTTCTGTGTGGGAGAGGGTATGTAAGCATGAGGCGGGGCCATGTAAGCCCGGCATCATGTAGGTCTGGCGTCATGAAGGCAGACATATTAAAATTTCTCCAGGAATTTTTCTTGTTAATTTATTACAATTTCTTTTTCCATTTAATATTGAATAATTAACACAATTAATAATCTTAATATTAATACCCATGCTTTTTGTTTTGTATTTTGTACATGCTATGTCGCAATAAAAAATATAAAAGAAAACACTGACTCGGTTTCACATGAGGACAGCGGCCTCCTGGGTGAAATTTCTGTTTTTTTTGACCCAACTTTTGTCCCAAATTACTTTGAGCATCAAATTATAATGGTGGTTGTGTTTACACTGGAGTCAGTCAGTAATTCTCTTTAACATTGTATATATCCATGATTATATTGGCACCACTCAAAGTTCGGTTTGGAAAAACCACATCTACATTACTTATGCTGAGTTTCTAGGTCTAAAAATCAACAACTTTCATCAGATTTGGATTGAATACAGATTCACGTTCAAATAACTAAAGATTTACTAAATATACGTCCATCTTTTGTCATGATGGAAATGCTTCAACTCATGGTCATCTTATTCTTTAGGGTGCTCTAACCCCAGTCAACTCTGTCGATGCTGCGAATGAAGTGGATTGTTACTTCCGCAATCCTAAACTCTTCCCATTTCTCACTTTGCAATTTAATAGTAACTACCATAGACAACCAGTTCAAATGAAGGTGGGTGTGGAGCCCTGCAGACCTTTTGGTTAAACCCAATGAGCTTCGATGAAAACGATCTCCTCATCGTATCCATAAGTGCACAAGCGTCAACCATAAGACACAAAGGCAACATAAAGTGACCAGCTAGATGACTAGCAGCATCTTATGTTATGCAACATCATGACTATGCTAGTTAATTATCTGCTGAAGGCTGCCAAGCACTTGACGGATATCTTTTGTTTGCATCCGAGTGATGAAGAAAAATAGACACGGGGTCTTTCCCTCAGTTTGATTGAGTATGCCGACAAGCATAACCTTGCCGCTCCCTCTTTCTTTTTGGTATGGATGTCTATATTCAGCCAGCATGATGAATTTGCTAGAGCTGTGCAGCTCTGGCAGTGAGTGAGATCGTTTCATCTATTGCCATGTAAAATTGCATTGAACTGGGACAATCCCTCAGTCGAGGCCTGGTACAGAACTTTAATCAAGTTTACTGCCATAGACAGGGAGCAGAGTGCAAGGCATTTACATACGGATACTGGCCTATCTTGACAGAGAGGACAGTGGTGAACGAGCCTTATAAACATTTCAATTTTCCAGGCATGTTGATGTTGTCACACTTTAAAAATAGCTCTGAACTATCATTAGGGCGGAAGGCAGGGTACACCCTGGACAAGTCGCCACCTCATCACAGGGCACATAGAGACTGACAACCACTCACACTCACATTCACACCTACGGTCAATTTAAATTGGCCAATTAACCTAATCCCAATGCATGTTTTTGGATGGTGGGAGGAAGTCGGAGTACCCGGAGAGAACCCACGCAGACACGGGGAGAACATGCAAACTCCACACAGAAAGGCCCTCTAACCCGGTACCTTCTTGCTGTGAAGCGACAGTGCTAACCACTACACCACCCATAGGGGATCATAACCTATTGTTGCCATATGGAAAGATTTCTACTTAGAGGTCCCAGTGGCCTACACTGTGTAATCTTGTGATATTTTCTGTCAAAATAAATGACTGACTGACTAACAGGAGTCACTGTTCAGAAAACAACATGACAGTATAAAAGTGGCCGCTCATAATAATGGGCATATTGTTTAGCTGTTATGTCCACAACATTACTATTTAGGTTCACTCTGGAATTTGTAGAAAGAAAAAACAGCGCGGAAAGAGAGAGAGTGAATATTGGCCTCATTCATCACAAACACCACTCAAATTAATGGCCATGTTGCTCCATAACTGCTGTATGTGTAAATATGTGTTACACACGTGGAATAAGAAAGAAGAGTCTCTAATGTGTGGTTGTAGAAGGATCACTTGTATTCCGTAAACACAGAAACATGGCAACATTAACACATTTATAGCTCACGATCGCGCTACGACGCTACATGTGCTGGTCTTTCACTACTGAGGACCCCTCACGGCTGCCCGACTATGAGCCTAGTGCTGTGAGCATTTAGATTCCCAGGCTTCTGTCTGTTTGTATTGTTATTGTTTCTGTGTACACTTGCCCAATAAGCTGCATTACAGCTATATGTGAATTGCTATTGTCTGCTATACCTCACTCCATTCCCAGACAAATGTCAACAACAATAATAATAATAATAACAATTAATAATAACAATATTTCCTTTCCATCTTATCATGCCTTAATTACTGCTATATGGGATGAGGACATGTGACTTATTATTCAAATGAAATAAAAGAAAAACAACAAGCAACTTTGTATCCCACATATGCAACCATTTTTCACCGCATCAACAAATTGGAATGGCAGTGGAGCAGCAGCAGCTCAGCCTGCATGGACATGGCTTGGGAATAATTTGCAATGGATTATCATTCCTTTCACAGCATCTCTAATGGTCCAGAGTGAAACCTCTGTATGCAAGTGTGACGACCACAAAAGTGTCACATTTGTGTTTATGAAAAAAGAGCAAAGATAAAGAATTATTGTTTTTTATTTTGAATACAAGTTATTGTATTTTTTTTTGGAAAGGTACCCCAAAGAGTTTTGCATTTTCTTTCTGTATTGGTTTGGTTTTCCTATTCAATGTGTGTGCTGTAATGTTAGCTCCATGCCAGCAGGGGGCGAGTGCGGTTGGTGGGTTTAGCGTCTTGCATTGTCTTTTACTTCATTACTGCGAGATCCTTGAAACTAACAAGCCGTCTCCTCGTTTCTCTCCTGCATCCCAGGTTGGTGAATGTACAAATATGCTTTGAAATTAGGAACTAGCCATGCTGAAATGTATTTGGGATGTTTGTGAACTGTTTTAGTTAAGTAATCTTCGATGGAGACTTTTTGTGATTTTGTTTGGAGTAAGTTTGAAACACAGAGGCAAAAACTAGCCGAGTAACAGTGCAGTGATCACGCACGGTGTGCATGGTGATAGAATCCAAGTCAGTTTAACACACACGCTTCTCCCATGTGGACAGACACTTGTGTAATGTTTTAGAAACTTACAATGTCGATGTGTATTGTTTATTTTGCTGTCTGTAAGGTCCCCACCATTAGTTTGAAAAAGGGTTTTTGCTCAATGAGTTCATGAAGGAAAAAGTTGACTGTTTAAAAACGAAGTTTGTTTACATTAAGTACTTAACAGTTCTGAAGGTGAAATGCAGTACTCTCTTGATTTAAAACAAAGTAAAATACTTTCATGAGAGTTTTAAAAGTAACTTGAATATTAAGCTGGTTAATAGAACCATATGTATTTCATTTTTGATAAATAGTTTAAAAGCATTAAGTAGAAGAGTAAGTGAACATGTATTTTGTAACAAGAGGTTTATTTTGCTATGGATTTTGTACTGAAAGACATTTATGGTTTTGTGTTGACATGGACACTGAGATTCACTGAAAATGCGAAAGGGACATTGAACTTTGAATAAGTTGATCATAAAGGAAAGAAACGTAACACAAGAAGTGTATTTTGAAAAGTGAATCTTTAATAAATTACTGTGAGATCCTTGAAACTAACAAGCCGTCTCCTCGTTTTTCTCCTGCATCCCAGTGTTACAGGAGTCAATCTGTTAACCACGGTGCCGTTGCTACAGTACCCGTTACAGATTTTTGGTGGCCCGTACGGGGAACGGCGTCAGATGCGCAGACTACAAGCACGACCAGAACCAGCAGTGTGAAGCGTTCCGGGAGCTGACGCCTCTTCAGCCCATGCACATGGAGGAAGAGTGGGTCCAACAGCCACGATGTCAGCGCCTCCACTGCCCTGCGGTGTGTGAAGACGCAACCTACCTCAACAACCCATCATCCCAGATGCACAGGCTGTGCATCCACCACAAAGAGTGCCTGTGAAGCGGCGACGGTGCTTCGCAACTGGAACCAGACCTGGAGCCACGGGTGAATCAGCTGCCTGGAAGGGAGACCAACGGTGAGGAAGACGGAAAAGCAGTCATGGCGGACGGTGAGAGAAAACGCTTGGTGTGGGACATCAAGAAGAGTCTGCTCACTCTGACGGCCGATGAACTTTTCCAAATGGCTCAGCGTGTTGGTCCTGTGCCGGGGAAGGATCCATCCGCACTTCAGGTTGGCGAGGAAGAAAGTTGCTTCGAGTACATCCTAGCTTTAATGAACAATGGCACTCTCATGCAATCTGAGGATACAGGTATGGCATTGTTGTTGGAACTTAATGATACTGTGAGTAATGTCATTCAGGTTCGTAATGCTCAGTCTAAGACTGTAGCAGACGTTGATACACACAATGTAATGTCAGTGAGTGAGACTGTGGCGACAGGTCAGTCAGATATAGTTAGCGATTATGTGACAACTGATGATGCCACAGCTAGGATTCCCAATGCTAACACACCCTACACAGCTGAGCTACCAGCTACTCCCTCACCAACCACCATTCCACCACTCACCCACACTGTCACCACCACACAGAACACCGACACAGTTGAGTTACAGAAAATGCTTACTAGTTTGCTACAATACATCAACAACCCCACATCAACACCCACTCTCACACCTACACCAATACATCCTACACCACTATCTGACACCAAACCCACACCTGATCATGCACATGACAGACATGACCGAGTCGTCTCCCTTCATGATCTCTCAATGCTGCGACGTGAGTTTAAGGTTCAAGGTGGACAGATCGGTGATCAGAGCTCAGACCTAAGCTACAACAACATATGCAGACAAATTGATGACGGAGTAAAAGACAGGTTCAGTGACACTGAAATACTGAGAGGCATTCTCAGGATTATCAAACCAGGCCACTTTAAAGACATGCTAATGCACAAAGACGATTTGACTATAGACGAGCTGAAGGGCTTCCTGCAGTCCCACTTAGGTGGGCGAAGCATCACAGAGCTCTTCCAAGAGCTGATGTGCACGAGACAAAATGACAGTGAATCTCCCCAACAGTTCTTGTACCGTGTCATAGGTCTGAAGCAAAAGATCCTCTTTGCTTCAAAACACGCTGACACGGAAGTGAAGTACAATGCGAATACAGTTCAAGACATTTTCCTACACACCATATAGCAAGGCCTTAGCCACAAACATAATGACATACGCAGAGAACTTAAGACATTGCTTTCTGATAACACTGTGTCTGACGAGACAATTCTGAAACAAATGATGAAGATAACAAACACAGAGAATGAGCGACAGAGACGTTTGGGACCAGACGTGAAGCAGAAACAAGTAAGCGTGCATAGCACCGAGCTAGTGGAGGTTGAAGTCGCAGCTGCACAAGGCAGTGGTGCAAAGAAAGATGCTCCAGATAAACAGCAGAAGGCTAATGCACTCCAGCAGTTAACTGAAGAAGTAACAGAGTTAATGACTAAAGTTGAGCTACTGCAGCGGCCACAGCAGACTCACCGCTCTGAACCTTGCCATAATTGCAAAGCTCAAGTGGAACAAAAAAAACCCCAAGTCATACAGCTGTGCTAACTGCCTCGCCCAGAAACACCCAGGTTGCACTCACTGTTTTTTACTGTGGTGAAGACGGTCACAGAGCAGTAGGCTGCCTGAAGAAGCCAAAGCGTCAGGAAAACTGGAACCGGTCGCTGCAACGGGACAACCAGTGACCGGGCCTCGTGTTCAGTCCCACAGTGTTAAGTGCAATGTATTCAGCTCTGAGAGTCATGCAAGGGAGAGTTTACTGAATAAAAGACCGAAAGTGAACAGTGAAAAAGACCCCCAGTCTCCCCTTTCCCTACCCACCCAGACTAGCAGGTGTCTAGCCAAGTTTTAGGCGCCAAGGCCCTTGCACGATGTGAACTGAATGGCTTGACAGTCAATGCGTTATTAGACCGGAGCTCAGGTGAGCATGATTGATGGAAACTGGAAGAAGAAGTACCTACCAGATGCACCGGTGAAGCCCCTCAGTGAAATATTTGATGACGAAGAGCTGGAAATACAAGCTGTGAACGGAGGAGTCCTTCCTTTCGACGGCTGGGTCCTCATCGCAGTCAGCTTTGCTGGAAATTCTGCTCTTAGCCAATCTATAATGGTGCCTTTCCTCATCAGTAGCATCACGCTTGAACGGCCAATCCTTGGGTTCAATGTGCTAGAGGAAGTGGTTCAGGATAGACCAACAGAGTTTCTTCCAGCCCTCACCATGCTCCTCTCTGATTCCATATCTGCCTCTGTAGATCAGGTGGAGCTGTTGGTGAACTTCATTCAGACAGACAAACCCTCCATGTGTCCAAGACAGTTAAGAACTGGCAATTATGATACCGCGGTTCCAGCTGGACAAGTTGCCTGGGTCAAGTGTCAGGTCCCGCCAGCTGTAGGTCAGTCTGACCCTCTTCTCTTGTTTGAACCTGAAGAAAACAACGCCCATCTCACGGAACTTGAGGGCCTGCTGGAAATGCAATCAGCGAAGCGACCTTATGTCACAATACCAGTAAGAAATTGCACAAAGCACCCTGTCATAATACCAAGGAAGACCATCCTGGGTAGCGTCCAGACTGTTGCTAGGGTGATTGAGACCAACCCACAGGAGATGTCCATGCCCAGAGTAGTAGCTAATGCGGCAACAACACCAGCTGCTCAATCTGCTCCCGCCTTGTGGCAGCCTCCCGTGGACCTCAACCACCTTAGTGAAGAAGAACAAGATAAAGTAAAGAAAATGCTATGGGATGAATCAGCTGCTTTTGCTCAAGATAGTCATGATATCGGCTGTATTCCCAGTTTGCAGATGTCAATCAACCTCAAGGACGAGTTTCCAGTGCAGAGAGTGTACTCCTCCGTCCCCAAACCACTGTTTAAAGAGGTGAAAGAATACGTGCAAGACTTGCTGATGAAAGGCTGGATTGTCAAGTCAAAGTGCTCTTATGCTGCGCCAGTGGTCTGCGTCCGAAAAAAAGACGGTACGCTCCGCCTCTGCATAGATTATCGTCTCTTGAATCAGAAGACCATCCCCGATCGACATCCCTTACCTAGGATACAAGACCTGACTGACACCCTTGGTGGTGCTGGAGGTTCAGCATCCTCGACCAAGGAAAAGCCTACCATCAAGGTTTCGTTGCCAAAGACTCTCAGCACCTCACCGCTTTCATTACACCCTGGGGGCTGTATGAATGGGTCCGTATACCATTTGGCCTCTCGAACGCCCCTGCGGCTTTCCAGCGGAATATGGAAGAGATGCTAGGTCCCTTGAGAGATGACTGCTGTCTCCCCTACCTTGATGATGTGCTTTGCTATGCGAAAACCTTTGACGAGCATGTGAAAGGGGTCCGCAAAGTACTTCAAGCATTGCAGAGACATGGGGTGAAGCTAAGACCTGAAAAGTGTGAGCTGTTTCGCAGAGAAGTGAGATACATGGGCCACCTTGTGTCAGCTCAAGGAGTGAGGATCGATCCCAAAGACCTGGATGCAGTGCAATCATTAGCCAGCAGGACGCCACAGACAGTTGGAGATGTGAGAAAGCTCACCGGGTTCCTGGGCTATTACCGCTCTTACATCCAGGACTTTTCAAGGATAGCGAAGCCCATCTATGAGCTGCTACAAGTCAAGCCAGGACAAGCAGCTGTAGAGCGTGAGTAAAATTCTCAGTTTGACAGATGCCGACTACCGGCTTAAATTCATAGACTCCCTGTCCTTCCTCACCATGCGTCTCAGCGCTATGCCAAAAGCGCTAGGTTTCAGTCATCAGACCAAGGGTTTTTTTCCTCACGGCTTTAGCACAGTAAGCCATCTAAAGTATGTAGGAGCCTATCCACAGCCATCTGATTATGGTGTAGAATGCATGACTCTGGCTCAGCGAGAGGAGTTTTCCACATGGTACAGAGAGGCGAGTCAGGGAGTCTTTGATTTTGAGAGAGAAGCTCTGCGCTACTGTCACAACGATGTTGATATTTTAGCCGAGGGGTGTGTCACATTTAGAAATCAATTTCTCAAAGACACTAGCGTGGACCCCTTTCGCTGCATCACCATCGCCTCAGCCTGCATGAAGGTGTTTCTCACCTTGAGCCTAAAACCCTGGCCATCCCATCACCCGACAACTACCGACGTCAACACAAAAACTACTCTCATGCCTCAATTCAGTGGTTACAATGGGTCGCGCGTAGTGAAAATGTCTTCATCCAACACGCTTTAAACAGGGGAGAGAAACAAATCGGGCCTTTCTTTGTAGACGGGTATGCTGAAATTGACGGTGTAGCACATGTGTGGGAGTTTCAGGGTTGCTTTTATCACGGCTGTCCATCTTGTTTTCAGCTCCATAACACCTGCCGTTTGAAGGGTGTTCCCTTTGAAGAGCTGCACCAGGCTAGCGAGGACAAAATACAGACGTTAGAGTCTGTTTACAACGTCGGCACACACGTCATAAGGGAACATGAGTGGACGGATATAAAAAAATCACACGATGGGGTAAAGTTGTTTCTTGAGGAGTTTCAACCTCCTTCCCCCCTCACCCCTCGCGAAGCTCTTTTTGGTGGTAGAACAAGTGCTGTGAGACTGAGGTACGTGGTAGCACCCGACGAAACAGTGCACTATGTAGATGTCACATCTCTCTATCCTCTATCTCTATCCAACTGCAGCTTTCCTTACCCGCTCGATCACCCCACCATCATTCACAACAACTTTGATGCGCCTCAAAAATACTTTGGTTTCATCAAGGCTGTGGTCTATCCTCCTAGAGGCCTCTTTTTCCCCGTGTTACCTTACAAATCATCTCGAGGTAAATACTCTTTACTCTGTGCCGTACCTGCGCTGAACTCAATCACCAAACGGGTCCTTGCAAACACAGTGACAAAGACAGCGCGTTGTCGGGGGTTTGGGTCACCGTCGAGTTCAACAAGGCTCTAGAGCTGGGTTACAGACTGGCTCACATTGTTGAAGTGTGGCACTTTGACCGCCGTAGCGACTCCATCTTTGTAGGGTACATGCACACCTTTCTCAAGGGCAAACAGGAAGCGTCAGGTTACCCACCCGAGGTTGTTGATTGGCAGAGCAGAGACCGCTACATTAAGGATTACCAAACCCACCAGGGTATCAAGTTGGATGCTGAGCGCATTGAGGTAAACCCAACCAAGAGACAGGTGGCTAAATTGTGTCTCAACAGTCTCTGGGGAAAGTTTGCGCAGATAAATAATATGGCTCAGACCACCTTGGTCAGCGATCCTGAACAATTTTTCAACTTTATGTTTTCAGGGCACTATAAAATTAACCATTTCAATTTTCTCAGCGACAAAACTGCCTTGATCCAGTGGAACTACCACGAGCGCTGTGTGGTGCCTCCCGGCAGAAGCAACAATGTGTTTATTGCGGCTTTCACAGCCGTCTATGCACGTTTTAAACCGTACGGTTATTTAGAACGAGTGGGGGAAAATGTCCTCATGATACTGACAGCTTAATTTATGTAGTAAAAAAGGGGGACACTCCTCTGCAACTAGGTAATTATCTAGGGGATTTGACGGATCAGCTGGACAGGGACAGCATTCAAGAATTTGCTGCCGCTGGACCCAAAAGCTACGCATACCAGACCAGAGAGCGTAAAAAAGTAGTGTTACGCGTCAAGGGCATTACACAGACGCATGAATGCAGTGAGCGGGTAACAGCGTCAAGGAGTTGGTGGAGGGCTACCTCAGAGGGGCACATGAGGATGTCATAGAGATTGGCTATTAGGATATAAAATGTCACACCATACCGGCCTGCAGGAAATTCAATTTGACCCCAGATTTAGGACACCTTTTTCATGTATGATTGTGGGACCTAGCGGATGCGGGAAAACCTACTTTGTAAAAAGTGTTTTGGAAAATATGGAACGTGATGGATTCTGTGCCTGATAATATTGTGTGGATTTATACTTCTTTCCAACCCATGTACGCTGAGCTGCAAAAGACAAATAAAAAGATCAAATTTGTTAAGGACTGCCTGACTCTTTTGACGACCCTGATGTGTTTCCTCCCGATCAAACCCATTTGATTATCCTAGACGATGTTATTTTCCAAGCTTCTGATCATCCTGAAGTGGTTAAAATCTTTACACAGTACAGACATCACAGAAATATGAGCGTATTCATGCTGACTCAAAATGTATTTCACAGGGGTAAACACAGTCGTACCATGAGTCTAAACAGTAACTATTTGGTTTTGTTTAAAAACCCTAGAGATAAATTACAAATTAATATTTTGGCTCATCAAATTTTTACTTCACAAAAAGCCTTTTTTCTGGAAAGTTTTGAGGATGCCACTAAAGGTCATCATGGGTATTTAATCTTGGACCTGACAGCCGGTTGTTCAGAATCATACAGATTGAGGACGGGTGTACTTCCTCACCAGTGGCCAGCTGTTTAAGTTCCCAAAACAAAGTAGGGCGGGGGGATTATGTCGGCCTGCCTCAGAAGAAATTCTCCCTTGCTCAAAGCTCTGTACCACGCCACCCCGCTGAAACGCAGGGACATTCTCGCCCACGGCTCCCCGGACTTTCTGAGAGCGCTGTGTGAGATTGCGATAATTTTTTTTAAAAGGTAACGTTCCATTGTCTTCCTCACAATTCAAGAAGCTAAAAAGACAGAAAAAAAAATATAAAACTGCTGGCTGATAAAACGACGAGATTAAAACGTAAACGTCAGACGTTGATGAAACAGTCTGGAGGTTTTCTTCTTCCTCTGCTGTCGGCAGCCGTACCCATCCTCTGCAACCTTTTTGGAGGACTATTCAAGAGAGATTAATCGGAGACTCTGAAGATGGCGAAAAAAAATTTTCTCGTACCACCCCACCAATTAAACCGACTGACTCAACCCAACTCGTCCATCAGACAAACGGCTGAAAGTGATTTAGATGTGAAAATGAGAGCGATATTAGACGCTCCAGTATTGACTCCTTATGAAAAAATTAAGAAATACAATGTTTTGCTGCAGAGATACCTCACACTTTTGAAGCAGGGTCAAAAAGATGAGCGACGGGTGACTTTAACTGTGCAGAATGAACCGGACTGTCACATGTCACATGACTGTCACATGGCGGGGGTGGGGGGGGGGGGTCATAAATCACTAGGTCGTAAATCTTATTTTGACACAAGGGTACCTATCTCTTCTCTCTAGCGTGGCAGAGGCAAAGGTCCACAACTACCATCCAGAACACCTGTGGAGTGGACTGCTGAACACCAGCAAGCCCTTGACCGACTCGTTTCTCTCCTTGTTAGCCCCCCTGTGTTGGCGTACCCCAACTTCAATGTGCCTTTCGTATTACACACAGATGCTTCAGACCAGGGGCTGGGTGCAATCCTTTACCAACACCAGGATGGCAAGTTGAGAGTCATCAGGTATGGGTCCAGGACTTTAACTGCAGCTGAGCAAAACTACCATCTGCACAGTGGAAAACTGGAGTTCCTTGCCCTGAAGTGGGCTGTGTGTGAAAAATTCAGAGATTACCTGTTCTATGCACCTCACTTCACGATATACACGGACAACAATCCACTTATGTAATGACCACAGCAAAGCTAAACGCTGTAGGCCATCGGTGGGTTGGGGAACTCTCAGATTTCAGATTCGACATAAAGTACAGACCAGGATAGTCCAACATTGACGCTGACACGCTGTCACGTCTCCCTTTAGACATTGAAGCGTACAGTGAGTCCTGCACCAAAGAGTGTTCTGAAGACGTGGTTCGTGCTCTCTGGGATGGGAGTAAAGTAGCCAAACAGAAAGATGTGGCCTGGGTGGCGGCTCTGAATATCTCCTCCCAAGCCGACCCGTCCCCTCCCTTTGACCACTTAAACACCATTAGTCAGCTTGCAGAAGCTTGCAGAAGTGTAATGTACAGACGAAGCCATCGGTGAGATGGTCAAGTTGAAAGAGGCAGGAATACCTTTGACTGATGAGATACGGAAAGCTGTGCGTGGAGCTACTAAAAGGCTATTCCATGAATGGGGAAAGCTAGTCTTGGAAAATGGTCTGCTGTCTAGGCCTGCCAATGGCGGAAAGCAGTTGGTCCTCCCCACCAAGTACAAAGATCTTGTCTTGAAGAAACTCCCCAATGACATTGGCTCACGTTGGCACAGAGAGGGTCTTAAACCTCGCCAGAGAGAGATTCTATTGGCCATTCATGGCAAAAGAGATCGAGGACCATATCACCAAGAAATGCCCATGCATTAAGTTAAAGAAACCAGTTACTCATTTTCGCGCCCCAATGGGTAGTGTCACATCAAGCTCACCACTGCAGTTGGTGTGTATTGACTATTTACATCTGGAGACCAGCCATGGTGGCAATGAGTATATCCTAGTGGTTGTTGATCATTTTACAAGATTCGCTCAGGCCTACCCGACGAAGAGTAAGAGTGGAAAGACAGCGGCTGAGTGCATCTTTAATGACTTCATCCTCCGCTTTGGATATCCCTCAAAGTTGCACCACGATCAAGGCCGTGAATTTGAGAATGAACTGTTCCGTACTCTCCAGCAGCTGTCAGGCATCCGTCATTCCAGAACATCGTATCATCCCCAGGGGAACCCGGCGGAACGGTTCAATCGGACAATCCTGCAGATGTTGAGAACAACCATACTGACAAAGAGAAAGAACGATGGAAAGACCAAATCCCAAGAGTTGTCCATGCGTACAATTGTACTCGCCACGAGTCGACAGGCTTCTCACCCTTCTTTCTCCTTTATGGCCGTCATCCTCGTCTTCCCATTGATCTGCTATTCGGGTTGCTTGAAGACACAGAGCCTGACTCGCCAAAGGGGTATGCAAAGAAGTGGGCAAAGCAGATGTCTGAGGCCTATCGAATTGCCAGTGAGAGTAGCAAGTGGGCCAGCGCTAAAGGCAAGGTGCTCTATGAAAAGAGAGCAAGAGGAGTGGTGCTACAGCCGGGTGATCAAGTCTTAGTCAGGAACCTCAGTGAGCGTGGTGGACCAGGAAAGCTACGATCCTACTGGGAGAAGGCCATCTATGTTGTGAAAGAACAGTTTGCTGATAACCCAGTGTACGTAGTGTATCCCGAGTCTGGGGACCAGATAAAGACAAGAACACTACATCGCAATTTGCTCTTGCTTGTGAATGACCTTCCAGTTGAAGAGCCTCCACGCCAGGCCGCTCCAGAGAAGAGAACCCGGAAAAGTAAACGCCAGACCCGACGTACCCGTACTCCAGAGCATGCAGACCCACCACAAGAAGCAGATTCAGACTCTGACTCAGGTTCCGACTCTGATGGTCCTTGTTACTGGCTGAGGATACCAGCTGGGAGGGTACAGGAGGTACCTACGGTAATCCAACCACAACGACCAGCCATCACCGTGAGTCGCCCGGTTCCAGTACCTGTACGTGAAGAGGTGAGAGTCAACGTAGACTACTTACCTGAAGTGGACCCGGTACCTGTAAGAGAAACAGAGGCAGTAGAACCTGAACAGGATGAAGTCCAGTTCGTGGAAGCAGGACCTGAGGAGCAAGTTGGATATCCCGAGGCTCCAGAGCAGGTCCAGGGACAACAGCCTCTGGTCAATGCAATGCCGGACTACCAGACAGAGGTTAGAAGATCAAGTCGGGACTGACAACCTAGGCAAATCTTTACATATGAGAGACTTGGTCAGCCCACACTGACAACACAAGCCAGAGTTAACATGGCAAACACACACTCACCTGCTTACACTGCACCTCACATGACACAACACTTACAATGACCCATTCCCTATGCAACACCAACATATCCCTTCAACCCCTATGCCACTCCTTATTCCCCCTTTACCTTACCCCTTACCATCACATCCATATATCTTACCTGTTCCTGTCACCTGTTAGAGAGAAAAAGAGAACTTAAGTCAAGAAGAGTTGAGTAGAAAACGGTGGGACCCATTAGTTTTGTCGGGGAGTGTGTGACGACCACAAAAGTGTCACATTTGTGTTTATGAAAAAAGAGTAAAGAAAAGGAATTATTGTTTTTTATTTTGAATACAAGTTATTGTATTTTATTTTGGAAAGGTACCCCAAAGAGTTTTGCATTTTCTTTCTGTATTGGTTTGGTTTTCCTATTCAATGTGTGTGCTGTAATGTTAGCTGCCCCCCCATGCCAGCAGGGGGCGAGGGCGGTTGGTGGGTTTAGCGTCTTGCATTGTCTTTTACTTCATTACTGCAAGATCCTTGTAACTAACAAGCCGTCTCCTCGTTTCTCTCCTGCATCCCAGGTTGGTGAATGTACAAATATGCTTTGAAATTAGGAACTAGCCATGCTGAAATGTATTTGGGATGTTTGTGAACTGTTTTAGTTAAGTGTTCTTCGATGGAGACTTTTTGTGATTTTGTTTGGAGTAAGTTTGAAACACGGAGGCAAAACCTAGCCGAGTAACAGTGCAGTGATCACGCACGGTGTATATGGTGATAGAATCCAAGTCAGTTTAACACACACGCTTCTCCCATGTGGACAGACACTTGTGTAATGTTTTAGAAACTTACAATGTCGATGTGTATTGTTTATTTTGCTGTCTGTAAGGTCCCCACCATTAGTTTGAAAAAGGGTTTTTGCTCAATGAGTTCATGAAGGAAAAAGATGACTGTTTAAAAACAAAGTTTGTTTACATTAAGCACTTAACAGTTCTGAAGGTGAAATGCAGTACTGTCTTGATTTAAAACGAAGTAAAATACTTTCATGAGAGTTTTAAAAGTAACTTGAATATTAAGCTGGTTAATAGTACCATTGTCTATGTATTTCATTTTTGATAAATAGTTTAAAAGCATTAAGTAGAAGAGTAAGTGAACATGTATTTTGTAACAAGAGGTTTATTTTGCTATGGATTTTGTACTGAAAGACATTTATGGTTTTGTGTTGACATGGACACTGAGATTCATTGAAAATGCGAAAGGGACATTGAACTTTGAATAAGTTGATCATAAAGGAAAGAAACGTAACACAAGAAGTGTATTTTGAAAAGTGAATCTTTAATAAATTCCTGCGAGATCCTTGAAACTAACAAGCCGTCTCCTCGTTTCTCTCCTGCATCCCAGTGTTACAGGAGTCAATCTGTTAACCACGGTGCCGTTGCTACGGTACCCATTACACAAGATTTCTATTGCTCCCTCCAAAACAAAAGCAGCAGAGCCACCACGCTGAGGGGTGAGGGGGGTCAGTTTATCATGTGAACCCCAGCCAGTCTGATTTCCAATCCCTACTGTCTCACTTCACAGCCAATCATCTCTGGCTACACTGTGAGGAAGCTGGTTGTACTGCAGAGTGATATGAAACATCTATCTCCTGCTCAAAGAAATGTCACAGGTCAATTTGAAAGTAACGGAGTGGAGGGAGACCTAAAGGGTGCAGATCATGGTGATCATATCAATTCAAATACACCTTTAGTGGGAAAAATGGCTTGGAAGGTCTGAGCAGTTATGTGTTGACTACAGCAATAACAAAATTGTACAGCTGATATTGGCAGCAACACTAGCCTGCCATATGTCAATTCAGTTTTGTAGTTTCTTGGGTGCAATGATTTACAATAAATTCAAGTATTAAATTCAACAGAGTGCAATGGAAAGAAGCTTGGTCAACAAATGAGGACATATACAGGGGTTGGACAACGAAACTGAAATGCCTGGTTTTAGATCACATCAATTCATTAGTATGGTGTAGGGCCTCCTTTTGTGGCCAATACAGCATCAATTCAATTTGGGAATGACAGATAAAAGTCCTGCACAGTAGCCAGAGGGATATTGAGCCATTCTTCTTGCAGAATAGTGGCCAGGTCACTATGTGATGCTGGTGGAGGAAAATGTTTCCTGACTCGCCCCTCCAAAACACCCCAAAGTGGCTCAATAATATTTAGATCTGGTGACTGTGCAGGCCATGGGAAATGTTCAACTTCACTTTCATGTTCATCAAACCACTCTGTCACCAGTCTTGCTGTGTGTATTGGTGCATTATCATCCTGATACACGGCACCGCCTTCAGGATACAATGTTTGAACCACAAACACTGCACATGGTCTTCCAGAATGGTTCAGCAGTCCTTGGCAGTGATGTGTCCCTCGAGCACAAGTATTGGGCCTAGGGAATGCCATGATATTGCAGCCCAAACCATCACCGATCCACCCCCATGCGTCACTCTAGGCATGCAACAGTCTGGGTGGTACGCTTCTTTGGGGCTTATCCACACCATAACTCTCCCGAATGTGGGTAAGACAGTAAAGGTGGACTCATCAGAGAACAATGCATGTTTCATATTTTCACACAGCCCAAGATTTCCGCTGCTGGCACCATTGAAACCAATGTTTGGCATGAGCACGAGTGACCAAAGGTTTGGCTATAGCAGCCCGACCATGGACATTGGCCCTGTGGAGTACCGACGGACAGTTTTGGTGGACACAGGAGAGTTGCGGTGCACATTTAATTCTGTAGTGAGTTGGGCAGCTGTGGTCTTATGTTTTTTGGATAAAATCCGGGTTAGCACCCGGACATCCCTTTCAGACAGCTTCCTCTTGCGTCCACAGTTACTCCTATTGGATGTGGTTCATCCTTCTTGGTGGTATGCTGACATTACCATGGATACCGTGGCTTTTGATGCATTACAAAGACTTGCTGTTTTGGTCAGAGATGTGCCAGCAAGACTTGCACTAACAATTTGTCCTCTTTTTTTTCACCTATAATGTTGTGTGCATTGCAAAATTTTAAGCAAAACTGTGAGATTACTCTGCTAATTGAACCTTCACACTCTGCTCTTACTGGTGCAATGTGCAATCAATGAAGTTTGGCCACCAGGCTGGTCAAATTTAGCCATGAAACCTCCAACACTAAATTGCCCAGTGTTTCAGTTTCATTGCCCAACTTCTGTATGTTCAATTTCAAGTCACATGAAGCATGTGATTTGTACTTCCACTTCAGTGGAACCTTCCACTTCAGTGGAACCTTACAGACTGGAAGAAATGATAAAAAGACTGTTGCATTTACATGTGTAGCATTTAGTATGATTGACTGACTTGAAATTAAATGGCGATGCTCTCAGCTCCTAATATTTGCATTAAAACAGTGGTTAGAAACAAGCATGGATTTGTTTTTTCTGGAATTTTGTTAAAGTTTGCATACAATTTGGATGGAAACTTGCCTTTGCCTTTAATTGCTCATGACTGGAAAATAAAGGCATCATGAAAACGGGGAAGGGGAAGGGGATAACATACAGCAAAGGATTAGAATTAGACATGCGGGTCTAATTCTTAACTGTCAGCCTTGATACATGAAGTGCCTGCTCTACCAGGGGTCTTTTTCACAAAGCAGGTTCAACAAACTCTGAGTGTAACCCTGAACTCTGAGTTGATCTACGCTGAGATAGGAAACTCTGAGTTAAGCACAACTATAAAAAGCCAGCATCAACGGAGCCCCGATTCAACGAGTCACCATGGCAAGAAGAAGAAGAGGGCTGCATTTTTCATCCCACTTGAATTGGAAATTTTAATGTGTTTATATGGCGAGTTTGAACATGTTTTTAGAAAAAAGTGCAACATCGCTGCAGCTGCCAAAGAGAGGGAGACGGTGTGGGAAAACATTGCTGCCTGGGTCAATGCGTAAGTTTAAATGTAGTCGCTTGCATTCACAATAATATTACAGATGAAAACTGTTTGAATGGTAGCATATGAACACATCTCTGACTTAATGGTCACTAAAATGATTTCTAAGCTCACAATGTCCAATATTCAGAATTTAATATTCACAAAATATTTTGCCAAGCGGAGCCAGTCAATCTTGTACCCATATGCAAATTAGCCATGTGCTATGACTGTCCCCAGTCATAGTCTTTGACAAGTGCACTGATTGCATTTGTTCAGCCGCTTCCTTGCATTGTAATGCACAACTTTGCATAGGCTACTGCATGTTGAGAAAATGTATATTTGTATTGTGCAACAATTCAGAGATTGGGACCCCCTGAATATTGACGGATATTTCGCACACTGACTGTGGTTGGTAATGTTGCAATGTAAGGACGGATTAGGTTGTGTCTGTAGATTATGGACTGTGACGTGAAATGGTACCACTCAGAACTGCAAGAACATCTATGTGCGATCTGATAACAATCTCCTGACGAATATTTAATTCTCTGCGCAGTAATGCTGCTCCTTCATCCACTAGATCATTAATGAAAAGACATTTTGACAGGCCGCAAAACTGGGCTACTGACCGAATGAATGAATGAGGAAATCAATGCGTGTGGCTGAAAGAGGGTGGAGACAGTGTAGAGGAATAAAATGTATTGAACTACTTAAACTGATTGTATAAGCTGTTATGTGTGAACTCATGCTGACACAGTCAAAGTACGCACTGCTGAAGACAACGGCACATTATGTCACTCTGCCCTGGACTGATAAGCCCAGGACTTGGCGCTGCCGACTCACACTGTATCAAAGTCCTTGACAGCGTGTCTCCTTTTCTTGATTACTGTGTGCTTCCAGTGTCTGTTAAATACACCCTCCTCTGTTACTCTGTATGGGCATTCATCCACAACGCTCTGTGCTGTGTTTGAAATCTCATCTCTGTTCTGCAGACAGATATTAAAAGCAACTCTTTTGGGCAACTGAATCAGTGAAAATATTTACCGGACTCTTGTGTGGTTAAAGAACCCTGTGGAAATTAGACCATCCTGATCATTCGAGAGTCCGTCCGGACCCCCGTTGAGGGGCGGATTTTTTTTGACCTGGGTTGACGAACCCGTTCTCACCTCACAAAAAATCCGAGGATGAGGACCCGGCGTCCTGGGGCCTGTGACTGACTCTGCTATGGTTTGCACGAGAGCTACACCCGGTAAGATGGTTTACATTCCATTTATTATCACCTCTTTCTGATTCTGAGGTCCAGTATTGTGCTCCTAAGAAAGAGGTCATTGTGGGACTAATTTTAAATATAAACTAAATCACCTCTGTGTCTCTTAAAATAATTGTGGGGTAAAAGTGCGTCTAAAATAAGTGTTGAATACCGAGTCTAGGACTCGAAGACGGCAAAACAAGAACAGGTGTTTCTTTTTCTTTTTTTATTTCAGTCCTGTGAGTTTGCATTTAAAAGGTAATACCGAGTCTAGGACTCGAAGACGGCAAGGTGAGATCAGGTGTTTTTTTAAGTCCTGTGAACTTTGTACGTAAAGTTGGTAAAAGTGTGAGTTTTGAGCCCGAAGCCAAAAACAAGATCACTGTTTTCAGACCGAGTCAGGGACTCAGGTAAAGGAAGCTATAGCAGTAAAAATAAGAGCTCTGGAAAAGTAAAAAAAAAAAAAAAAAAAAGGGGGTTATGGGGAACAAACAACCAAGCGGGCCTACTGCTGAGGTACCGGCAGGGCCTATTGTGGATGCCATGAAGAAAAAGTATGGTGATGACAGTGTACAGTTTCTTCAATGTTGGAGTGATAAATTTGGATTTCCACAAGGAGGTTCATTTAGCAAAAATCAACTAACTAAACTTAGAGAAAACTTGATAAAAGAAAAAGAAAGAAAATGTTGCAAAAAGAGATGGTAAAGTCTGAAGAACTTATAGAAATACAAAAACATGAAGAATGTCTAAAAATATGGGAAAAAGAGCATGAAAGAAGGGAAAAAAAGCAGATAAAAAAGCAGATGACTGCACTGAATATAACTAATGAAGACACTGCTGTTAAACCTAAGAGCAATAAATCCTTTTTGTATCCTTCTCTTCCAGGCTGCGGCGCATCTCGAGTTGACGATGACACTCCTCCTCCCTACGCTCCAAATTACATGTGCAGACACAAACGGGAGGCTTCTGCCTGCCAGCCGGGGACCTCTGACAACCTGGCTCCTGTCCCCTCCAGCACCAGATCAGGCCGAGAATATGGACCGTCTGGCGTCACACCCAAAGTAAAACTGACACCTCCTGAAGAACCAGAAGCCTACATGGCAGACCAAGACATAGTTCAGCTGCCCGTGGTCCAAGTAGCAGGGCCCCAGGGCGCACCCGTCCTGGTTTTCCGCCCGTGGACAATGCAAGATATGAAGGAGGCCACAGCCTACCTCCCACCAATCACACAGGGAGGCCAGAAGTTTGCTGACCAGCTGATCATATTCTGCCAGCAGTTCATGCCAACATCCAGAGAGCTGCACAAACTTTTGATGACCCATCTGGGCCCTGTGAACTTTTCCGCCATTGCTGGTCCATTCATCCAGAGGGGTGACACACCTGACCTCAGGCCCGGATCCCCTGTGTGGGCCAACGTAGCAAACGAGCCCTATGTGAACTTTCTGAACGACCTGAAGGGGGAGCTGATAGCCAAGTTTCCTCTCAAGTGCAACATGGACAAAATTACGTCATGTAAACAACGCCCTGAAGAACCAGTGAAGGAGTTTTTCCACCGCCTAGAGGAAATCTTCATTGAACACTCCAGCATGGAAAAGCCAGGGGATGCAGGCACCACCCGCAGCCCCTATGAGTCTCATCTGAGCTCCATCTTCATGCAGAATCTCCTCCCTCCTCTTAGGAAAAGAGTCGAGGCATCCTGTATTGAGTGGGATGAAGCCCGCCTAACTGAGCTTATTCGACATGCTGTACACGCCCAGACATTGCATCAGTCTGAGCGTACGAGGGACAGACATCATAAAGACGACACACAAAGCTCAGTTGGCTCTTCTCCATTTGTCGACAGCAGACACTGGCAGAGACGGGAGCCAATCACACTCCGGCAGAGGCCGCAGGATGGAAAGGGGCCCTCATTCATGGCAAAGCCAAAGCAGAGGCCCTCCCCAGCCACATCAAGACGGGGGCAATGTTTGTTTTCATTGTGACCTTGAAGGACACTGGGTTAAAGACTGCCCCCACAATCAGCCTTATCATCAAAGAGGAAGAGGCAGAGGTCGTGGCCGCGCCCAGTGGAGAGGCCCACCAGGTAGTCAAGGTCCCCTATACAAATCTGATTTACCAGAAAAGGAGGCTGGACGGGAGGAGGCGTCCGACGTCATATCGGGACCCGCAAAAGAAAAAGCCACCTCTACTACAAAGGGAAGTGAAAACACACATACATTCACATGTGCACCGCTTACACCTCTGCAAAAACAACACCAAGCAGAAACAACATTACACATAAGCAATGCTATCTCTGTGTTAGAAAACCTTTCAACACCTTCTGTCGCTAGTACCTATTCTGAAGATTCTTGTGATAGTCTACCTAAGATTTCTTTGATTGTGCTAGGGAAAGAGATTAGTTTTCTTGTTGATTCGTGGGCTTGCCGGTCAGTACTTAAAACAAGTGAAATGCCAAATGTCAAACTTAGTGGTCGTTATATCCATTCCATTGGTGCATGTGGAAACACTGTGAAAGAGAAATTTACTGTTCCGTTATCATGCTCCTATGATAACCCACCAACTGTGTTTAAACACTCCTTTCTTCTCTCTCCCTACTGCCTGCTGGGACGAGACCTGATGCTCTCTCTGGGTATCAACCTGATGTCAACACCAGATGGCGTTAAAGCCACACGAGGACCCTCGTCAAACAATGAGGGAGAAGCCTGCTCTCTGGTGAAGTATTGCCCTTCAACACCATTCTATGTATACCAATGGAAGATTCCTTTTGCTTCTCCACTTTTGGCACAAGCACATGCAAAAGTGAGTCCTGCTGCTAGCTTTATGTCAGAGGAGGCTCTTCATTGTACTGCTCATGTATCTCAGGGACCTGATGACACTTTTGAAGAAGTATTTTTCTCTGATTTGAATGACACCCTGATGACAAGTACCGTGTTTTGGAACATGTGGCGCAGCGCTGTTTCTGTAACCTTTACTCCAGAACAATCTGAAGTGTTTTTGATTGAAAACTCACACCCACACATCTCACTGTCAAAGGCTAAATGTGACCGGTGGAGAGACCTGGGTCCCTGGGTTAAAGACTGAAGGCCTTACTGACTGGACTGCCACTGCTGACCCTCGGGTGATGTTTTCATCCAAGGGACAAGTGTTTAAAAATCCTGGGATTTTGCATCTCCCAGTATTACGACCAGTTTAACTTTTTGACACCATGACCAGTGACTCACATGATAACATGACTCTACTTTCAGCCACTGACATCGACAACTCCCTACAGACTGTACCACAGACTCTCTGGGCATCAAGCAAATATGATGTGGGTCTTATTAAAGGCGCTGAACCCGTCGAGATTGGACCTAAGTCATCATACAGGCCCAAAAGGCACCAGTATATCCTCAATCCCGACGCAATTGGGGGAATTAGGCCTGTGTTTCAGTCACTCCTAAAGGCAGGTATTATAGTCCCGTGTAATGACTCTCCTGTTTGTACGCCGATTCTCCCCATACAAAAGGCCAGAGATCCGCCAGCAAAACCTGAATGGAGATTTGTGCAGGACTTAAAGGCAGTGAATGCCGCCGTTCATGCACGTGCAAACCTTGTACCAAATCCCTATACCATCCTTTCGCAGGTTCCACCTGACACACAATGGTTTTCTGTTGTTGATCTCTCAAACGCGTTTTTTTCAGTGTACCCGTCCATCCAAACTCACAGTTCTGGTTCGCATTCCAATTTGATGGAAAAGGTTATACGTTCACTCGTCTATGCCAAGGCTACACTGAAAGTCCAACTATCTACAACAAGACGCTTAGTGATTCCTTAGCACCCCTAGAGCTCACTCCAGGTACTGCGTTGCTGCAGTACCTGGATGATCTCCTGATTGCTGCGCCTACACAACAACAATGTAGGACAGATACATTGGCTCTGCTCAAACACCTTGCTGAGGAGGGACATAAAGGTAGTTTGACAAAACTGCAGTTTGTTAAACAAAAAGTAACCTTTTTGGGTCACATTGTTTCCTCTCAAGGGAAGACTCTCTCTCCAAAACGGATCGAGGCAATAAGCCCACTACGGCGAAACAAATGATGTCTTTTCTAGGATTGTTGTCCTACTGCCGCAGCTTCGTCCCCAACTACTCTGAATTGGAGAAGCCATTGAGGGCCATCCTTCACCAACCCAGATCCACTCCCCTGGCTCACCTTGAGTGGACACCCGAGGCTGAGGAGGCCTTTGTTGCGCTAAAACTGGCTCTTCAGTCGCCTCCTACACTTGGACTCCCTGACCCTCACAAACTGTTTGTGCAGACCGTCGACGAGCGATCAGGTTGTATGTCTTCTGTTCTTCTTCAATCACATGGTGATAAAATGAGACCTGTGGCCTATTTCTCCTGCAAGCTTGATCCGGTTGCGGCTGGTTTACCCCGTTGTTTGCGTGCTGTGGCAGCAGCTGAAAAAGCTCTAATAGCCTCCAGAGAACTAGTGGGTTATGCTCCGTTAACTCTTCTTGTTCCTCACGCGGTGACAATGATACTCTCTGAGCTAAAAACATCACACCTATCTGCTGCCAGACACATTGATATCACACCTGCCTCCTGGACATGCCTAATGTGACTGTTAAAAGGTGTAATGTCTTCAATCCAGCCACTCTTCTACCTTTACCAGATGATGGTGAACCCTATGATTGCTTGGTTGAGCTTTCTTTCACTTGCTCTCCTCGCCCTGATCTTTCTGATGTTCCCCTACAGAAAGCTGACATGACCCTTTTTGTTGATGGCTCTGCCTCCCGAGATCCCGACACCGGCAAAAACAAAGTGGGGTTTGCGGTCTGCTCTGAAAATGATGTTTTACTCTCAGAACCCCTACCATCACATTACTCGGCACAGGCTCCTGAGTTGATTGCACTCACTGCCGCCTGTGAGCTGGCCCGTGGTAAGTCTGTAAATATTTTTACTGACTCCAGATATGCCTTCGGTGTAGTCCATGATTTTGGCAAACTTTGGGAGCACAGAGGCTTCCTAAAGTCTGATGGTAAGTCTGTTCTTAATTATGTATTGGTTGCTGAGGACCTTCAGGCTATTTTGTTGCCATCTGCCATTTCTGTCTGCAAGTGCGCTGCTCATACAGGCTTACCCGATGCTGTTTCACAAGGTAATGTGGCGGCGGATGCTGCTGCAAAAGCTGCTGCCCGTCGCCCTAATGTACAGACACAACTGCTGAGCTCGTCATTACTCTCAGTTCCTGCTGAGCTCTCTGCTATTCAGTTCTTTGCCACTCTTGATGAAAAATGACTTTGGTCTGCAAATGGCTCCTCCTTCTCCTCCGGATTATGGATTGGGCAGGATGGCAAACAATGCCTCCCTAAACATTTCTTTCCTCACTATGCAAAGTTGACACATAGGTTGGACCATGCTTCGAAAGGAGGGATGTGTACACAGGTGAATGAATTTTGGTTCACAAAGGGTTTTTCTTCTTATAGACAGAAGTATTGTCAGACTTGTGCAATATGTGCTATATATAACGCAGGAAGGCCTATTCAGATTGTACAGTACGCAGCCCATCCACCTCCGACAAGGCCTTTTGAACATGTCATGATGGATTTCATTGAACTATCTCCATCAGAAGGAAAGTCACATTGTTTGGTGATTGTGGACATGTGGTCAAAATGGGTTGAAGTTTTTCCCTCATCCAAGCAAACTGCCTCTGTGGTAGTAAAGGCGCTTCTGCAGGAGATCATTCCCAGGTGGGGCATACCAACAAAGATTTCGAGCGATAATGGCCCTCATTTTGTTAACAATGCCATTACTGGGGTAAGTCAGTTTTTGGGTATTGATCTGAGAACACACTGTGCATACCACCTAGCTTCAGGAGGTGCGGTAGAGAGGTAAAATGGTATCTTGAAAGCTAAGCTAGCAAAATGTTGCAAGGAGACAGGACTTCCCTGGACTAAAGCGCTACCATTGGTCCTAATGTACATGAGAATGAGAAGAAGGGAACGAAATAATCTCAGTCCTTATGAAGTCCTGTTCGCAACCCCGCTCTCCATAGGAATGCACAGACCAAGGGATCTATTACCTGAAACTACACTGTGAAGATGCTATGTTAACCTACTGTTCTAACCTCTCTAAATCTCTCTCTCAAATAAGACGACAAGTGGCCACGGCGCTCCCTGACCAAGCCAAAGGCCCACTGCATCAGCTCCAACCAGGAGACTACATGGTCGTGAAAGACTTCAGGAGGAAGAGTTGGAAACACAAACGCTAGCAAGGCCCGTTCCAGATCCTCCTCACAATGCACACAGCCGTGAAGGTCGCAGAGAGAGCCACGTGGATCCACGCGTAACAATGCAAAAAGGTGCCAGCTCCAGCTGACCTACCACGGGAGGATCCACAAGATCAGAAGGAGGTAAAGCGCTCCCCTGCTACATGTGGTGTGCCAAACCACCATCCGACGTAGTAGACCCCAGGCAGCAGATGACGACGAGGGATAACGATCACGCTCACCTCTGAAGCTGCTCTTATACTGAGGTACACCAGCGTTTGAAAAACGTACCACAAATCATAGTGCACACCAGCTACACTCAAGGTCTTGAGCCTCTAAGACCACTGCAAGCTGAAGAAACACAGACATTGTTCATACATCTCACACCCTACTCTGACACGCTACTCATCGGCTGAGCAGAAGGTGAGAGTAAAACACACTGCTCCAACAGAAGCAGATGACGCTAGAACAGCAAACAAGAAACGAAGAAAATCTTGACAACAACGGAAACAACACAAAATATTTTTGGGGTTTAATTATTGGATTGCTTATTGCCACTGCTCTCCTGAAGATAGTCTTTATTATTTTGCTAATTAATAAGTTTAAGTCAATATGGAGAGACCGCGACCGTGGCATCCTTTCAGACAACCAGGATTATGTGGTTTAAGAGGATCAATGTGTTGCATAGGGCTACTGGGTCTACTTATTGTCCTACCTCTCATGTACCTCTGTTACTACCACACCATCTGCAGGACTCACAGCGCAATGATACACACCCAGACTCTGACTCATTCATGACTATACCGCCGCACACTCCACCTCATGGACCCCTCCGACACAGGCGAAGCACAGGTAATGTCACTCTTAGTCTCGATCCAGTCTCAAGTAATGCGTGGTGGTCCGCAATGAAATTGATGGCAATTAGACTAAACCGTAGCAATGGCTTACATTTGTTCTCAGTTACCCTCTCACTCCTCACACTCCTCGGTAACTATCCCGTATCCTCTCAACCCCTCGGAAACTATGGGTGCGCTCCTAGCATTCCATGCGAAGCCCCAGATACGATACAGCCCTGCTGGTAGTTACACTGTGGTGGGAAACATGTCACGCCTTTTATCATTCCTTAATGTTTCAGTTTACAACTGCAGTGGTTTTCGCCTGCGTGCTTATAATACTTCTTTTAGCCTTGTTAGACCTGAAGCATACCCGCCAGTAGCCACTACCAACCCAACCATTTTTAGACCCTCCTTTTGCTTTACTCGCTCTCCCAAACCTGGACACCAATGTCATTTCCTAGGGGCTTCCCCCAATTGCTTGGTGACAAGAAATAGCATGTGTGGGGTAGAGGTACCTGGGGATGACTGTCTGAATTCCAGAAACATCCCTTACATCTCCACTTTAAATGTTTCACACCTGCTAAGATCCGCTAATTGCACAGTCCCTCCCAAATTCTGTTCTAACAACCCCACGATCCTGGTTCCTTCAAGTGACGGAATCGTTTGCTTGAGACACCATGTTTGGGTCTGCGTCAAATATGTGTATAACTTTTTGCGTCCTAATTGGTGTGGAACCTGCCACCTGGTGAGACTAATGTCCGCCGTTCGTGCCCTGGACAGTCTCACCCACCACTACCACAACCATTATGATCATATGTATCACTCTTGTTTACGGAGACGCCGCTCAGATGACACACCTCAACGCGGCCGCGTCTCTGGAGGCATTAAGTTCCTTCGTGGCCTCCTACCATGGTATGGTTCTGTTAATAATGCTTATGAAATAGACCAACTAGCCGTGGACCTTGAAAACCTCACTTCTCTAGTTACAGATGGTTTTGACACACTGACAAACACTTTACTTTTGTTACAAGCTGTAACAAATATGGCCACTCAGTCTTGTCTCGCCCTAGATCAAGTTTTAGCTGCATAGGGGGGTGTCTCCCATATCATCGGGGAAGAATGTTGCACTTACATCCCATCATTCAGAGACAATATGACACATGTCCGCGACCATTTGAACTCTCTCCTTATCAAAATGACTGCCAAAGACACTGTCCCTTCTACAGGGTTCAATTTTTTCACCTGGTTGACCACTGGACCCCTGTGGGCTCAGCTCCTTAAGTTGTTGTCCCCACTATTACCAATTGTTCTTGTGATTCTCCTCTTCTCCTGTTGTGTTGTTCCCTGTTTTAAGCACATGGTCAATAATGTAACCTCAACTACTATGGTAAGGTATACTCAGCTCCAGAAGGCTGATCACACTGAAGCTCCTGAATGTAATTTCCTCTTGCACACTGATACTGACACAAGCTCAGATCCTGAATATTACAGTCTTGTGTAATTTTTAAAGGTCTTAAGTAAGATGAATTTTATTAACTTTGTTGACAATCATACGGTTATAATAACCTGATACCAAATACAGAGTGCGACTGCTCGATGGCCTGTATAGGTCCGGGAACGGGCTTTCACTGTTGATTTTTCTTTTCTTCATGTCATTTGTTTGCCCAATTAAGATGATTGATGTTTGTAATGATTATACACAGTAATACACTCCGTTTTTTGCAAAGCCTTGATCTTTAATCGAATTGTGATATGAAACCTTTAGTTCAGTAATTACAAACTGCTCTGATTTGTTTTCTGTAACTGGCATCGTTATGACGATTTTGTCTTAAACCCTAGGGAAAGGTTCAATCTGATGTTTGATGTTTTCAGTAGCATCCTTATAGTACTTAGTTGTTGCTAAAGGGAATAAAATGAGGGAATTGTAGAGGAATAAAATGTATTGAACTATTTAAACTAATTGTATAAGCTGTTGTGTGTGAACTCATGCTGACACAGTCAAAGTACGCACTGCTGAAGACAACGGCACATTATGTCACTCTGCCCTGGACTGATAAACCCAGGACTTGGCGCTGCTGACTCAGACTGTATCAAAGTCCTTGACAGCGTGTCTCCTTTTCTTAATTACTGTGTGATTCCAGTGTCTGTTAAATACACCCTCCTCTGTTACTCTGTATGGGCATTCATCCACAACGCTCTGTGCTGTGTGTTTGAAATCTCATCTCTGTTCTGCAGACAGATATTAAAAGCAACTCTTTTGGGCAACTGAATCAGTGAAGTTATTTACCGGACTCTTGTGTGGTTAAAGAACCCTGTGGAAATTAGACCATCCTGATGGAATATTTCCACTACAACAGAGAGAAACTTAAGGTTGACTGAGAAAAACCCAGTTCCGACCAGGTCAGGTTCATAGTCTGTTACGGTTATGTTATGGTAACTGACTGAGAGCTTAAGTTACCTCTCTCTGTGACACAGGCGAGAGTTACCCATCTTTCTCTGGTTTGAGTTACCTCCCTTTTTGAAATGGAAAACTCAGTTTCCCTCATCTCAGGGTTAACAGACTCGAACGGACCCCAGGTGAGTTTCACAGGTGCCACTGGGAATCATTAGGGCCCGAGCGGACTGTGAAACAGGTCCGCAAGGGACCTATTGAAACTGTAGTGTTTGTTATTATTATTATCATTATTATTATTATTATTATTATTCCTGACCATCTGTTTTCCCAAATTTCGCCCCTTTTCCAACGGTAAGAAGTTGTGTAACTTTGCACATTCCTGCGGCCCTATCCGAAATTTGATATTTTGGGGTGCTCACACACGGCGCTTGCCAAATGGCTGAGTAGCGCCCCCTACAAAGTCAAAAAAATCCCATAGGGAAATTCGCCAACTTTGTCGTTCCTCTACGAAAATTGGTAGTGATGTCAAGCATACATGTCAAGCATAAATTGTCTCTTGGAAGGAAGCTGAAATTCCAACAGGAAGTCGGCCATTTTGAATTTTTAATTTTCTGATAAAAACAAACTCGTCCTAGGGATTTCGTCCGATCGAATTGACATTTGATACAGATCATCTCCAGACATAGCTGAGCAAAGTTGTGCTCTGCGCGTAATTAGGTCAAAGGGCGTGGCCGCGAGGGCTCGCTAAACTTTGGCGAATTCGCCGTCTAAATTCGAACGGGTCTCACGTTCACATACTCTATTCTAGCAGCTTCAAATTGGTGGTAACAGGAAATGACCTGTTCTTAATTTTAACTTTTACCGATTTTGCATAATTAACTCCATCAACTTCATTCTACTTCTAAAACATAAATAACAACTCAGTGAAGCTACAGTCCGAACGCTGTGAGGCTACAGTTAACGGCGCCGTATGGCGGCGTGGCAATTTTTGACCATTTTTCCAGAAAATACGTTTGGCTTTTTGACGGCTTAAATAAAGTTGTATCATGAAAATTGAGACAGATGTCAAGGCTGGCGTTCTCTAACATCTGATGTGGTCCCCGCCCAGGGGTGTGGCCAAATGCCTCCACAACGCCACCCTTTATGTTTTCATGTTCTGATACGACATAGGGCTAGGGCTCGCGAAACTTTAGCGAATTCGCCGTCTAAATTCGAACGACTCACACGTTCACATACTTTATCCGAGCAGCTTCAAATTTTCTGAGCACGACGGGGACTCAGCCGTGTACGTGCTAATATATTAATGTCACGCCTTACGCATGGCACCCCCCAGTGGTAACAGAAAGTGTCCAGTTCTTTGGCTTTTTGATGGCTTGATTAAACTCGTATCATCATGAAAGTTGATACACAGGTCAAGGGTGGCGACATCTAACAATGGGCGGTGCAAAATGGCCCCATAGCGCCCCCTTGAAAAACCCCTTGAAAAACCCCTCTCCATATGGGTTTTTATGGAGTTTGAACATGAAAATCAGTACACACGTGTACCTTGACCAGACACACAAAAAAGTCTCTTGCACTGACTGTCTATTCCAAACAGGAAGTCAGCCATTTTTTTTCAACACTTCATTTTGGCTGGATTTCCACATTCAACCATCAAATGGCTGTAACTCCTTTGTGTATTATCCAAATCGCTTGACGTTCATTGCCCCCCGCTCCCACCGCCGTCCCCATCTGATACCCAACCGTGACATACCGCGAGGGCCCTACATAACCGCTTGCGGTTTTCTAGTTATTATTATTCATGAACATATGTTTTCCCAATTTTCGCCCCTTTCCCAACGTTAAAAAGTTGTATAAATTTGCACATTCCTGCGGCCCGCCCTGAAATTTGATATTTTGGGGTGATCGCACACGGTGCACGCAAAATGGCTAAATGGCGCACCCTACAAAGTTGAAAAATCCCCATAGGGAATGTCACCGACTTTGTCGTACCCCAACAAAAATCGATAAACTTGTTAAGCATACCCAGACAAACAAATTTGTCTCTTGGCAGGAAGCTGAAATTCCAACAGGAAGTCGGCCATTTTGAATTTTTGATTTTCTGATGAAAACGAACTCGTTCTAGGGATTTCGTCCGATCGACTTGAAATTTGCTACAGATCATCTCCAGACCTAGGTGAGCAAAAGTTGTGCTCTGCACTTAATTAGGTCAAAGGGCGTGGCCACTAGGGCTCGCTAAACTTTGGGGAATTCGCTGTTTAAATTCGAACGGCTCTCATGTTCACATAGTCAATCCTAGCAACTTCAAATTTTCAGAGCATGACGGGGGCTCATCCCTGAACGTTCCGCTGTATTAATGTCATGCCTTACTCATAGCGCCTCCCGGTGGTAACAGGAAGTGACCAGTTCTTTGGCTTTTTGATGGCTTGAATAAACTCGTATCATCATGAAAGTTGACACACAGGTCAAGGGTGGCGACCTCTAACATCTGATGTGGTCCACACCAATGGGAGGGGCAAAATGGCCCCATAGCGCCCCCTTGAAATTTTCAAAAACCCATCCCCATAGTGGTTTTTACGGAGTTGGAACATGAAAATCAGTACATATGTGTACCTTGACCAGACGCACAAAAAAGTCTCTTGCACCAACTGTCTATTCCAAACAGGAAGTCGGCCATTTTGTTTTGACTCATTTTCGCGTGATTTCCACATTGAACCATTGAATGGCTGTAACTACTTTGTGTATTGGCCGAATCGTTTGACGTTTATTCCCCCCTGCTCACACCGCCGTCCCCATCTGATACCCGACCGCGACATACCGCGAGGGCCCTACATAACCGCTTGCGGTTTTCTAGTTCTCTCTGTTCCTCCTTCCCCTTTTTCTCCTGCATCGCCTTCTCCAATTGTTGTTTATGCGTGGGCATCAGATTGCGGAGTTCTTCACATTCCAATCTATATTTGTCTTGTTCCATGTCAAACTACATCAGTGGGTCCTCCCCCTCCCCATTCTGGCTTTGTTTCTTTTGGCCATATTCCTCCTTAATGCGCTCTGCCACCCTCTCCAATGTTTTGACTATTTCTTTGTGTCTTTTCATACTTTCAGGCTGATGGCTTGTGGGGATGAGTGATTCCTGGGGGGGATCTTTGTGCAACTTTTGGTCTAGCTCCCCCATAACTGCCCTGTAGTCTATGTGTTCCACTACAATTTGGATTATCAACTTACAAGTCTGTAATTGGCCCTTCACTCAATTCTTCTTCCTGTTCTCCCCTCAGGTTTCTCTCCTCCTCCCCGTCAGTTGTGTTGTAACTACTGCTTGTTGAACTTGGTGATGGTCTTGATTGTTGTCTTTCCCTACCCCGTCTCTTTCGACTTTTCTGGGTGGTTGTGTGCGAAGCATCGGCTGTATGTGTGTCCTCTATTTGATTAGTCATTTCTATAGTAAATTGTCCTGTAATCTGACCCTGCACTCCCTGTTTAGTCTTCAATTGCTGTGCAGTCATTGGGCACTGGCTGACATCCCCACTGACATACGGGGGTGGAGCCACTTGTGCTGTCGGTTCAACATTACTTTGCCCCGAGGCTTCCAACAGCATTTGTCTTTGGGTGCCTTTCATTTTGAAATATTGGAGAATTTCCCTATACTTTGTTCATGCATTTTTCAATTTTCCTCTTTTGTGTAGGATGTTTTAGTATTACCATCTCAGCTGGGGTTAGCTCTCCATTATTTTTACTGCATCTGGAACCCATGGTTTTTGCAATTTATACAGCAGGGGATATGCTATATGCCTCAGTACAAGCAAGCAATTCTTCGTTGCACAGGGACAGGGTTGCACACTCCCCTGAGCATTGCCAGTCCGGTCCCTCAGTCCTCCTACAGGCACCACCAACCGAAACCTCCTGGCTGGCAATCACCAATTAAAAAGAGTCGCTCTTCCAAAGTTGATTTGGTGTTTATTTTGGTGAAGGCACACACACAGATCAAACACCATCGAGTTGTCCAGCTCAACTCTGAAACCACAAGTGTCACAGCTGTATACGACACCATACATCTTTTTTAATACATATCCATACACATTAACAAGCATCAATTTGACCTGATTATTTATTTTAATGATTATTGTTTATACTAAATATTCTTAGGTCTCTTCACAGCTCACTGCTACATCAGTCACACATCTGTGATTTGCCCAGACATGTCCTCTGAGCAGGCCTTTGCCTGGACATGTCCTCTGGGCAGAGCTCTTTACTTGTCCCAACATGTTCTTTGGCCTTAGCTAAGTTTTACACCAGAATGATTACCTTTATTTTACACAAGTATCACACCAGTATGATGACCCGTATTCCTCTACAAAAGGGAAGGTTGGATATCAGTCTATAGTTGGCTAAAACATCTGAATCAAGAGTGGGCTTCTTTAAAAGAGGTTTGATTACAGCTACTTTAAATGACTGAGGTACATTGCCAGACAGCAAAGACAAGTTGATGATGTTTAAAAAAGAGGTGTTCAGTAACGGTAAAACGGTAAAACCAGGTAGATGGGTTAGATGAGAAAATCACTGAAGTCAGTTTGAGGAGGTCTATGGGAGAAAAGCAGTCTAAATAAGTATACATCAGGTTCTTCAATGGGTTCTGACGTTCCTCTTTTTGAGGACAATGCAGTTTCAGTTAAAGGCAGAGTGTGACTAATTTTCTCCCTAATAGTTATAATCTTCTCATTAAAGAAGCTCATGAAGTCATTACTACTGAGGGTTATGGCTCTCTCAGCCTGGCTACAGTGCTGAAAAGAAACCTGAGTTGTTTTTATTTTCCTCTATCAATGATGAATAATATGCTGCCCTGGCCTTACAGAGCACCTTCCTATATGCTTTAAGACTATCATGCCAGTCCAGACAAGACCCATGTAGACCGGATAAACGCCACTTCCTTTCAAATCTTCTTGCTGCTTGCTTTAAAATACGGGTGTGAGAGTAATACTATGGAGCCAACTTTCTGTGCTTTACTATCATCTTTTTTAACGGAGCAACAGAGTCTAGTGATGCTCGCAAAGAGTCTGTAGCAGTATCTACCAAATTATCAATTTGAGTAGGACTGAAGTCTGAGCCCTCTGTATATTGAGATTAGGTTTTGAATCAAAAGCTAATGGAATTATATCCTTAAACACTACAGCACTATCAGATAAACATCTAGTGTATACGGCTTTACCTGATAGAGTGTAGTCCAGAAGTAAAAATTCAAAAGTTAACAAATAATGGTCTGATCGGAAGGAATTCTCTTGGTAGACTGTTAAATGTTCCATTTCAGTGCCATATGTCAGGACCAGGTCGAGGGTATAGTTAAAACAGTGCGTTGGTTCCTGAACATTCTGACAGAAGTCAATTGTATCTAACAGTGAGATAAAAGCAGGACCAAGGCTGTCACTATCAACATCCACATGAATATTAAAGTCACCTACAATAATTACAGTACTTTATCAGTTCTCAGGACTAAGGTTGATAAAAACTCAGAGAACTCAGAAATTCAGAATATGGACCTGGAGCACAGTACACTATAACAAATAAAATAGGTTTCTCTGTTTTCCAGGTAAGGTGAGAAAGACTAAGAACCAGGCTTTCAAAAGACTTAGGTTTAGGATTAATCAATAGACAAGAATCAAAAATGGCTGCACCCGCTCCTCCACGGCCTGTGACTCTAGGAGTATGAGTATTAATATGACTATGTAGCATAAGAGTAATTATAAAATAATGGACTTATCTTATAATGAAGACATTCTGATTTTCTCAGTGTTTCTCCAGGACCCTGATACTACCTGGCACTAAATACTCCCTAAGTGTGTTTTATGACCTGCTTGAATAAACAAGGGAGAGGACCATCTCCCACCCCCCAAGCATGACTCAAAGACCTCCAGAACACATATGGGGTTGGGGGAAGAAGTTTTATGGCTGCACTCCGCATTCCTCCTGACAGACACATCCAAAGCTTCATGTGGCCTCTTCCTTTCTCCCTGCCTGGAACAGAACATTACATTAAGATTTAGTCAACTATGCTTTAATTTCTCAGCTACTGTCATATAAGTATCACTGTTACAGCATCAAAGGTCAGTCTCCACATAGATCCTCTTCCTTTTCCGCCCTTAGATAAAGACCAAATGTGACATGTGGGATTGGTTGTGGATTAAGTCTACAGATACAATCATACATCGATCTGCCTGTTGTGGTACACCTCCCTACATGCTCTCATATCATGGTTCATCTGTGTTGTTTAATTTGTTGATTAATTTAAATTCAATTGGTCAAGTTTTGTTCTGTGGTTTCCTACTATAGGTTGCTTGGTGTCATTTTATAGCTGAGAGAGGGAGCTTTCACATAGGGAAACTTTAATAAAGTAAAACACAGCAGTATTAACATTAAATAAGTTAAAAGAATATCATTTCAGCTAACTTATTGGATGGGGAGGGACCAGTGGTCACACCCCCACTGGACTTTCAATAAAGACCATAAAACAACCTCAGCTGGTCTGAGCTACTGTACTCTTCTTCAGTCCTTCAGTCAATCAAGTTTGGTCTGCCCTCCTGCAACTTCACACCTGATCTCTCTCTCTCCCTCTCTGGCCCAGAGAGAGAGAGGGAGAATTCAATCAAGGGCACAGAGACTATGCTGTAAAGAAAAGTGAGAGAGAGACAGAGGGGGACTGAGATGGAAATGATGTCAGCCGAGCCATGTCAACCAAAGATGTCCAGAGCTGTCCAAAGATGTCCAGAGATGTCCAGAGCTGTCCAGAGACGACCAAGCTGTCCGGAGACAACCAGAGATGTCCAGAGATGACCAAATATGTCCAGAGCTGTCCACAGATGTCCACAGATGCCCAAAAGAGCCACTGATGATGACGCGATTCAAGCCGAAGTTGCCTGCAGAGATCCAGCAGATCCAGACAGAACCTACAGCCACTCCTCACTCCCATCTATCCAGGAACAGTGATATACTGCATATACATTCTCAGGTATTAAAGGGTTTGATGATTAGATGCTAAATTAAATGGCCGGAATTTAGAGCTTAATCTAGCAAACTTAATGATACTCAGTAAGATATCAGTAAAACGCTAAACCAATTCTGAATAGGAAATTGCTTGCTTTCAGTGGTCATCGGGCAAACACCATTTCTATGGGGTTCTGGGTGGGTGACTGCTCTAATGGAAGCACAGAGAAGTGTGTTAAACTACAACTCTGTTTCCTGGCCCCAACCCTAGGTTGTCACGGGTTAGGTCGACCAATAAACTTGGCCATGTTTCTAGAAATGAGAGCTGCTCTTTCCAAAGTAGGATGGATGCAGTCTCTCCTCATCAGACCAGGTTTTCCCCAGAAGCTGCTCCAATTATCAGTGAAGCCCACATCATTAACTAGACACCTCCTCAACAGCCAGCGGTGGAAGAATGACATGCGACTAAACATGTCGTCAGAGGCCAACCTAGGGAGGGGACCAGAGAAAATTATGGAGTCCGACATTGTTTTAGCGTAAGCACACACCGATTCCACATTAATTTTTGTGACCTCCGATTGACGTAACCAGGTGTCATTACCACTAATGTGAATAACAATAGTCCCATATTTACGCTTATCCTTAGCCAGCAGTTTCAAATAGGATTCAATGTGAGGTGAGGCAAATCAAAAGGACATTTGATCACCTCACCAGATGGGTTTCCTCTGCTGCTTTTGCTTACCTAGTTTTAATTCTTTTAAATCTTGTGTTTGAATTATTAACTTCCTTATTAAACATACGAGTCACATTTCTTCCTTATCGCTATAAACCGAACAGATTATTACTCTAGCATTAAAGGCATGATAAACATTTGTTATCAATAGTTTGAGCAAACATGACAATTTATTACTATTATTATTATTACCATTTCTCCCAAACTAAACAAGATTACACAGGATTAAAAGGCAATCATACTAGCAAAGAACAAGATATATATATATGCTTACCAAATCATCAGTTTAATTTTAACACTTTTGCGTATCAAAAAGAATTACACAGAAGATGTACCTTCACTGTCCGCTAGATGGCAATGTGGCTCCATGATAAAATTCTACCTACCAGTGGCTTATCAGGAAGGTGGGCACGCAGAAGACAAAATTAATTAAACTTTTCTTTGTTTCAACTCAAGGATTATTTTCACTGAAGAGGAAGGTGTGAATGACAGAGGAGCAACTTGAGTCCTTGGGCTGTTGTGTTGTCTGGGGACAACTTTGCATGCGAGGTGAAGTGTCCTGGTGGTTGATTTAATTTCCATATGAAAGTGTTGGGTGAGATGGCCGGATTCTGACCTTTATGTCCATTTGGTTCCAGGAACAGAAGGAGGAGGTAGGGCAGGATGGAATGATGCTGGTCACCTCATCAAGATTAAAAGGGGGTTTGCATGAATTACTGCTCCAGGTCCATGAAAACCAGAGATAAAAACTGCCTTTGACAGTTTAATTGCCACATTTGAAGATTTGGGACGTTTACACTAAAGTTCCTGCCAGGGTTCACGATGCTGGACAACCCTTAAGGTGTCAGAGTCCAAGAAATCAAAACAGGGTCTTCAGGAAGTAATGTAAAAAAACAGAATTGTAGATCTTCCTAGTATTTGCTTAAAAGATAATAAAGCTGTTATATTTTAGATCCCTCTGGTGTGTCCGGTACATCATGTAGACTGTTGGGTGACCTGCTCATGTTTTTTCCTCCCCATCAACCCACCTGTGATGATATGCTTTAATCAAGAGTGCATTAACCAGGCAACCAGGGCACACACACACACACAACCTCCCTCTCCACACCAGTATTCCTTCCTTTATATATCAAGTGTCTATCCGATCTCCCTCAGGGCCGTCCTAATTAAGCCATAAAAACCAGGGAAGTGAAGGAATAAAAGAGAACAACCTCATCATGTTGCCATGCTTTAACGCCTCATAAGGCCATGCACCAGTGATAATTATGGCAAATGAGATGAAAAAGAAATGTATGATGCATGTAAGTATGCACTGTTAGGGTTAGGGGGACCTGTATGGCAGCCATGCATACCTCCTGTTATGTAATCAAAACATACAGAATGCTTTAAATGCTCAGAAAAGATTAACTTGTGTTTAATGGATATTTTTTCTGCACCCAACTCTGAAGAATGAAGTTAGCAGCATAAACATACATTAGTAACATGCAAACAGGAGTCTATACAAAAAAATTCTTCCAGTATTACCTATACCATTAACATAGAATCAGTATTCAATGATTTTTCTTCCAATGCATTTGTTGTTGAATTATGTTCTCTCTTGGTGTATTCTTTCTTCTAACAAATTTAGTTAGTCGTGAGAAAGAATTCTATGATTTTCCTTCTTTTACTGTGCAATTCAGGAAATATACACATTAAAAAAGAGCTATTACGCTAATTCTCAGATTTGAATTTGTATTTTGGGTTTTTCTAGAACAAGTTTAGAACAAGTTTACATACTTTAACTCTTTGAGTGCCATCAAATAAAATACAACACTTGAGTGCCAATGACAACTTCCGCTGTCAAAGTGTTTTTTACAGTTGATCGCTGATCACAGTCTCCCGCAGCCTGTGAGTAAATTCGGGGTGTCTGTGCTTTGTAGTCGGGAAGACAAATGGTTAATATGCACCACGGAGATCAAAGCAGGAAGTGGAGATGATCGTAATTAGAGAGCAAAATAAACGGATTCTGGACAGCCTTTTTTAGCCTCTATCTGACTAACTCTCTTTTTGAGCTTTTCCCTTGCCCTCCTGATAAAACCAGTCTGCTCTAATTGGTCAGCTGGTCCACTCTGTCATGATTGAAAACTCTCCAGACTCTGCTCAAGCTCCATTTTAACTAATTTTGTTTTGAGGGCATAATAAATAACCTGTTAGGGCATATATTATGTAAATTACGTCATGTTATGTCACAACATCACAGTGTTGTGCAAGAAAAGGTGTGACTTCCAGTGAGGTATTTCAGGTTACGGGGAGAAAATTGGTTATAAATTTGCAGACCTTTGGCATACACACAAAAACATAGAATACACTAAAATAAAGGAAATTAGCATAATAGGTCCCTGTAATACAATGGGTAAATACAGCCACAAAGTATCAGTTACCACGCTGGCCTTAAAGATAGTGAAAATGTCTTTTCAAAAAACAACAATAAAACAATTTTTATTTTTTTCAAGCAGCAGGCAGCAGTTTTAGTGAAAAAGCTGCTAAAACGAAACAGCTATAGACTAAAGATAAAAGGAAAGTGAACACAACCCTCAATAAATGCTGATGTGTCAATAAATGCTCTGTGTCTATTGGATGTGTTAATAGTAACAACTTTGTGAGTTGCAAATATGTCAATGAAGTGTTTTTCTTTTTTAACTGCATTTTTGTTGCACCCACTTCCAGTTTACCTTCCACATGTACTGGTGATTTATTTCAAGTATTTCTTTTTCCATTTTTTTTTAATGTGCTGCAAAAGTACAGAAAAAGGAAGTTCTAATACTGTACGTGTACATTTACTGTGACCAACTGGCTCCACATGAAGCCCATCTTCATGAGGTGTGACTTCTATTTGCCTTTTCTCAGCAGGGTTTTAGGTGTCATCCACACGACAATGGAATTCTGTGAATCCAACAATACCAATTCCGCCTTGCATACAGATGACTCCGGTGTTTTCGGAGACCTAAAACAATATTTTCTGACAACGGGTTCCAGAGTGAGAACGTCTAACAATGCCGTTTCGGTGTTGCAGTCTGTACCCGGCGTTGTTGCTAACAATGACGTCACATCATCACGTGAAGGAGTAGTAAACAAGGACTTCATGCGCATACTCATTGCATTCTTTTGTTCTTTTTCGTGGGTCTTTCTGTTTCTTTGCAGCGACACCTATTGGCGTGGCATATCCTTGTCACTCGTTGTCACTCGTTGTCACATGGCAATGTTGGCAATGGCAATGTTGTCACACGGTAATGTTCTCACAAGCGTTGTTGTGCCGTTGTTGTGTAGATGGGGCCTTAGTCTGTGTCGCTCTAATTACTGTTATAAAATATTAATCTAATAATCTGAGTTAGTGAGTCCTGCAGCTCTTAGAGCTGTGATGAATCACTGCATGTGCATTAACGGTCTCTGATCATAAATCTTCATTAGCACGTATCAACAAAGAGAAAGTGTTTGACTAAATCTGTCAGCATCATTTATAATTTGGGTAATTACATTCTCCTCAAACAACGTCAGAATTGCATGCGTGGCTTGGGCTGCTATTCTCCTTTTATTTTTTGCTGTGTGAACATTTGCAAGGTGGTTGGCGTGGACGTGTGTTGTATTTGTTAGAGAGCTGAAATGTGTCTGTCCCTGCTCGGCTTTGAACTGCTCCCACCCCTGAGCTGAAGGGTCAGCCATGTGCAGAGTGCCCAGGGGCCATGGATACTAAGGCCACTGCATCTGAGACTTTTGATTGAAAATGCCTGTTCTTTGTAGTTGACAGGTGAGGTGGCTCAGGGTGGGAGGAACCTTTTGAAAATGGTCTTGGCTGTTAATATGCACCTATGGAGGATACTGCAACCCTTGGCTGGAGGGCCTCTGTGCTGTGGTGAAGGTCAAGAGTGAGGCCAGATGGGGACAGGAAAATGTCAGGCTGTGGAACAACAATAGTGTCACCTCTGATAGTTTTATAGTTGTCGAACTTAAGTTGGACGACTATAGTGTTAAGGGATTTCTGTATGTGTGAAAAATAAGGCTTGTAAAAGACTGAATGCAGTGTCAGGGACAGAGCAGAGTCATTTTAAAATGCCAAACTCTGTGTGCTTTTGTCAAATTTATGTGAAACCTTCTGTGCTGGTATGTGGTAAGTATGTGCTGCTTCCTTCTTGAATGGAAGCTTATGATGCCCCAAAGATCTGTACCTCTTCATCTCATTTCATAGGACTTTTTTCAAGAGACTATAATTATCACCTCATTTTTTTTAACAGAGAGCTGGAGCATCAAAGTTCCTTTGACTGGACCATTTGGATTTTAATTCAGATTTGACCTTTATTCATGGACTCTTCATTTGATCTTTAACCCTTAGAAATCAGGGGTATAATTGGCCGTTTTTGACTTCTTTTTGATTTTCCTTTATATTTCACCTTAAAAACAGTTTACCTTGCCTTGTTTGATGTAATTTTTTTCAGCACAACCCTACCTTTGTCACTAAACCGTGATTTTTTTTACTGAGAAAACCACAGCCATGTCTAACTAACTGTTTTTATAACATAGAATGAACATATGAAGTGTGAATTTCAAAAACTTATGGGCAAATTTAGCAAAAACCAAAGTTAAAAACAACTATTTACATGAAAAAGCATTCTGTGCCCCAGGCGTTTTTATACAAAAAGAAACAGGTGCAACAGAAATCACTTAAAAATCAGTTCCTGTCCACCATAAGACAGACAGGACTGCCATTTCCAAGGGGTGTCATTACGATCCTCCTGGAGGCAGCACACTCACTTACACCTGCCTTTGGTGGCTTTTTGCCCAGCGTCAGTGGCCATTACTACTACAGCATTCATTTATATTTTTCCCTAGCAACTGTGACAAAGATCAATAGTGACTGGTTGTGTTATTTTCCACCAACAGCAGAGTGGCTTTCATGTTTTTGTTCTTGCAAGCATTTTCGCCACCCGTACTTCAGCTGTCTTTACCGTTTCAACGTTTCAACCTGCAGCAAACGCGCAGCAGACGTGTCCTGAATGCACCGGAAATACTTCGGAAAAAAACATGAGTACATTATTTACCATAACTCTGGTTTATTTGGTCTATCAACACTATTTAAAAACTGGCATGTGGTTTGAAGTCCGCACTTTCAACACAAGTTGAAAGTGCGGACTGGAGTCTCAGTAGCGCTGTGTCTCACTGCTACGCCGGCTCAAATTGATCATGTGATTTGGACGCGCCGGCGCGTCCGTGGACCTTTAGAGGTTAAGCAGGGAAAAAAAACAAGTTAAACTTTCAGTAGCCATGCAGATCATTAAAATGAACCTACTGCACAGCTGATTTTGATATTGGCAATTGAACTTTGTGAAACAATTGAGTAAATGTAAGTTGGAAAGCCTTTCCCTGTTACATAGTATTTGCTTGTACTATTTAAGAAGCTCTTATCGTGAAGAGCTGGGCAATGCAGCCATGATCAGTGCAAAGTGGCAGCACCTGTGTCTGTATATTTTGGCTTGTTGTGACTATAGTGTATTTCATTTGCAGTTTCAAAGGCAACGTTTAAATTAATTTCAACAAGGACATTTGTTTCCATTTTGTTTTTATTAAGGCGCTCAATGATCACCACAGCATTAGCTTCATTAAGACACAGTATAAAGTCTACCTGAGCAGAGAATGAAGTAACTCTCCTTCTCTGTTTATCTCTTTGCATTGGTTCGCACTGTTACGAACGCTCTTAAGGTTCCTTTGAAAGAAAAATGCGTTTCCGAGAGCACACTTAGCTTAAGAAGATATTTCACTAAGACGGAACTCTAAGATTGAGTCTTCTTAGCGCATAGATCCAGCCATCTATCCATCCATTTTCTACCGCTTATCCTCACACTGGGAGTCATCCCAGTCAAAGTACTCTGGCATTTTGGAGAGCTTTTTGCTGCTGCATCCCACTACTGAAGCAGCAGGCAGGAAAGAATTCCCTCATACCAAGGAGGCCATCACAAAGAACCAGGTGGCGTCCAAGCTGAAAGCATTTAGAGGAAGATACAGTCGGGTGGTGGACTCTGGACGGCGGCGTGGACATGGTGGAATGTATTTACATGATAAACATGTTTTCTCAACTGTCACGAAGTATTTGAATTTATGATTTTTTTTTCTTTCTTTTTTATCCAAGAAGTCTGGATATTAGTTTCTCGAAAAAAAGGTTGTGATTTTGAAATTTCAAATGTGTAGGAACAATTTGTTACATTCTACGTCTTTCATGTCCATTACACGTTTACATTATACTGTATTCCCCCAATGTTTTAGGCACTACTAATAATGTGTGTATGCTTCCAAAAATAATAATAATCTTTTCAAGGCAGGATTCAAGGCAAAGCTTGATGGCCACAGGAGCGACAGATTCCGCAAAAGAGCTCATCCCGATCAGGCCGTGCAAGAGGACCTCCAGCTGAAAAGGCGCATGGTGGACCTGCTGGAGGAGGTCCAAAGGTGCAATAATGAGAGACTGGATCAACTGTCTGAAAACCTCACCGTGATCTCCGACTCCATTCAGGAGGGGTTTTCCTTGCTGAGGCAGCTGATGTCCCAGCCACAACAACCACATGCATATCCCTATGGCGGAGGCAGCAGTTGGCATACACACTTCCCAGGCCCCAAACCTGCACCTATGCACACACCACAGCATCCGCACACCAGCGCACCAGCACCACACTGAGGCACACATCCAGCACCTTATATGTACACACTCTTCCAGGACGACACTGGAGACATCACCAATTTGTGAACTGTTTTTGTCTTGTTTATGCTGGTACAGGCATGTGACACTTTGTTTGTTTTACACTTAACAGTTTATTGAAAATGTCTACAAAGTTTGTTTAATAATTTCTTTCTGAACATAATGCGCCAAGAGTTCGTGAAAAAATAAAGACATCACAACTAAATGCATTATTGTTGTTTATTGGCTTTGCTGTGACAATCACACATTGAAGAATAACAAGTTTAGGAAAACACTGTTACAATTTAAAAATTAAACAAAAACAACCATTGTTCTATGGGTCCAGGTATTTGGTAACAACCCTTCTGACTCTCTTTCCGCCTCCTTCATTACAGTCAGTGAGGTAGTTGTTTTGTGTTGGTGGCTGACATTCTTGTTCACAGTTCATTGCTCCCAACACACTGCCTTCATCAACAGGCTCTTCACCGGTCTCACAGTAATTGTGGAGAACAAAGCAGGCATAGATCACATGTGGCAAGTCAGTCAGGTTTATGTCCATAAACCGCCTTAGGCATACAAACCTGGCCTTCAGCCGTCCAAATGCTCACTCGATCACCATGCATGCTCTACACAGACAGAGTCCAAAGTATTGTTCTTGGGGGGTAGAGCCACCATTAGAATACTCCTTCATCAGGTAGGGAAGAAGTGGATAGGCAGGATCCCCCAGAAGAAAAATGGGTATGGCTTCCTTATTGTCCACAATCTGCATTTCAAGTGCGGGGATTTTTCCAGTCTTGAAATAGGTGTTAACCATGGAATTAGCAAAGATCCCTGCATCATGAACACTTTCAGGCCACTTTATGACAACATCCTTAAATCAATATTTATAATCACAAACAGCTTGAATATTAAGGGAGTGTTTACCCTTCCTGTTGATGTAGTCTGTGGAGTTGACTGATGGCTGTTTGATTTCCACATGGGTCCCATCTACTGCTTCTAAACACTGGGGCAAGCCATGAGCATGTAGAAATCCACATACAAGCGCCTTGGGCACAGTGAAGGGCAGCTTTATATACTTCGGACCAAGGTGTTCTGTGATTGCTTTGCACATCTGCGTCACAATGATGGAAGCAGTTGCGTGGGACAAGCCAAACACATTAGCAATTTTTTCATCATTCAAGTAATATAACATGCAAGCCACCTTTTTTAGGACGGCCACCGGAGATCTCATGTTGGGTCTTTCACCCTCTATGTGAGGACGGATTTCTTCACTCAGGGACAGCAGGGACTCTTTGGACATCTGAAAGTTCTCTCGCCATGCCTGTTCATCATCGTCAACAACGCCATTCTCAAAATTGTTCCACCAGCGGCTTTGTTCTTCCAGGTCTTGTCCAGAAGCATCTGATGGTAGCCCTCCCTCCGCTGATGTAGAGGTGGACTGAATATGTGCCGTATATATTAGATGAGTCTTCGCTGACTGCTGTAATGGTGCAACTGAAAAAATTCAACAGATTGAGCAGAAATAGCACAAGTCCAACACGCTCGTCTGCTATTGTTGTAGTAATGTTGTTGTTGCCCAGTTAGCCCATGGCAACTAGAATAAAGTGTAATGCGCATGCGCAAAGCGGAGCGTGACGTCAAGCGTCCTACCTGATTCACGTTTACATAGAGAGAGAAGTTGTTGCGTTTGAGAAAAATTCCACTCTGGAGGCCGTTTTTTAAAAAATTGCGCTTTAGGTCATCTAAAATTCCGTTACCTTGTAAACAGGAGGCCGAAATGCAACAAAACCTTTGTGTTTTACACTAATACTGTTGTTGTGTAAACAGGGCCTCAGACACCCCGTCCACACCACCCTCAGAGATTTACTCCGAATACACATGTTGGATGTTGGTAGTTTCATTGTCTCTCCCCCTTTCCCTGCTGATCAAAGACATTCAGCCCTTACCTTTTGTTTAGCTTGCTGTTTCCTGTTGTCCATATATAATGTAGACCAGAGAATCACTCTGGTCAGACAGAATTCAAGATTCAAGATTCAAGATTCTTTATTGTCATTATGCACGCATAACGAAATTTTGTAGAGTCTCTCAGCTTAGGACACATAAATAAGGAAATTAAAATGAAGATATAAAATATAAAAGTATAAATATAGAATATAGAGCACCCATATTCACAGAGGAGATTTACAGTAGCATGTAATAAGTTAAAGCAGAAGAGGTGAGGTGTTATGTGTAAGAGAACTGTGGGGGGATGGGATGTAGGTGTTGAACTACAGGGGGGCTATTGCTTTCACAGCTCTGGGGAAGAAGCTGTCTTTCAGTCTTTTTGTCCTTGTTTTAATGTTCCTGTACCGCTTTCCTGATGGAAGCGGTACAAACAGTATGTTGCCTGGGTGGGTGGGATCGGTGGCAATGCGTCTGGCCATCCTCTGGACTCGGGCAGTGTAGATTGAGTCCAGATCTGGTAGATGGCGGCCCACAATCCCCTGCGCTGTCCTCACCACCGGGGTTAAGTTTTTCTTATCCTGTGGTGTGCAGCTGCCATACCACACCATCATGCTGAGACACAGGATGGTCTCAATAGTGGCTCTGTAAAAGTTTGCAAGCAGTTGAGACGAAAGTCCAGTCCGCTTCAGCTTCCTGAGAAAGAAGAGCCATTGTTGGGCCTTCTTCACCAGGTGTGAAGTGTTCACAGTCCAGGAGAGGTCAGAGGAAATGTGGATGCCGAGGAACTTGATGTTGTTCACACGCTCCACTGCCTCCCCATGTATGCAGAGAGGAGTGTGTTCAGTCTTCCTGGACCTCCTGTAGTCCACTATGACCTCTCTTGTCTTACTGATGTTCAGGATCAGGTTATTCCTAGAACACCATTGTGTGAGGCTCTGGACCTCTTCTCTATAGTGGGTCTCATCGTTGTTGGATATGAGACCCACCACGGTGGTGTCGTCTGCAAACTTCACAACCATGTTTGTAGGGTGGATGGCAGAGCAGTCCTGGGTGAAGAGGGTGAAGAGGGCAGGGCTGAGCACACAACCCTGCGGTGTTCCAGTGTTGAGGATCAGTGGGGCAGATGTGGTCTTCCCTATCCTCACCACCTGGGGCCTGTTGGTGAGGAAATCACTGATCCAGGAGCAGAGTGATGCTGACAAACCCAGGTTGTGGAGCTTCAGGGCCAGCACATCTGGGAGAACAGTGTTAAAGGCTGAACTGAAGTCTACAAACAGCATCCTGACGTAGGTGTTGGGATGCTGCAGGTGAGTCAGGGCGCTGTGAAGTGCTAGTGAGACAGCATCCTCCGTAGAACGGTTCTCCCTGTAGGCGAACTGCAGGCTGTCCAGGCCAGCAGGGATGGTGTCCTTGATGTGCTTCAGGAGGATCCGCTCAAAGCACTTCATGATAACAGGGGTGAGAGCGACAGGACGGTAATCATTGAGGCATGTGATGGTTGATTTTTTGGGCACAGGCACAATGATGGAGGACTTCAGGCAGAGAGGGACCATGGAGAGCTGCAGGGACAGGTTGAAAATGTCCAGAAAGACTTCTGCCAGTTGGTCCGCACATGCTTTCAGGGTCCGACTTGACACCTTATCTGGACCTGCAGCCTTGTTGGTGTTGATCCTTCTCAGGGTGGAGGTCACCTGGTGCAGCTGCAGGGTGAGAGGCTGGTGCTGCACCTCTGGCTGAGGGAGATGTACAGTTCTTCTGCTGCTTTGAGAGTCGAAGCGTGCGAAGAGACTGTTTAAGGTGTCAGGTTGCGTGGGGTCATGGCTGACCTGCTGGTCACTGTGCTTGCAGTCAGTGATGGTCCTGATGCCTTTCCACATGTTGCGGGTGTTGTTGGTGTTGAAGTGCTCCTCAACACGGTGCTTGGGCCTCTGTTTCGCCAGCTGGATGCCCTTTTTCAGTTCTTTTCGGGCCCTGCTATAAGCCAGTTTGTCTCATGCTCTATAGGCTAGATCCCGGGCTTTAAGCAGGGGCCACACTGTGCCGTCCATCCATGGCTTCTGGTTAGGAAAAAACGTGATTGTCTTTGTGGGTAGGACAGCATCAGTGCAGAAATGAACATAGGACAGCACAGATGACGTGTAAGCCTCAAGATCAGAGTCCTTTTTGAACACTTCCCAGTCTGTGTGCTCAAAACAGTCCTGTAGGACTGAGGAAGCCTCCTCAGTCCAAACCTGGATGGTTCTGGTGGTGGGTTTGGTCCTGCAGATCAGAGGTCTGTAGGCCGGGATTAGTTCCACAGAGATATGGTCTGACATTCCCAGGTGAGGAGCTGCTGCAGCATTGTATGCTCCTGGTATGCTGCAGTATACCTGGTCCAGTATGTTACAGTCTCTGGTGGGAAAGTTGATGAATCTGTGGAATTTGGGGAGGACAGCTTTTAGTTCCACATGGTTAAAGTCCCCAGCCACGATCACAGCCGCCTCTGGATTAGCGTTCATCTGGCCGCTGATCAGGCAGTAGAGCTCCTCCAGCGCTAACTAAGCATTAGCTCACGGTGGTATGTAGGCCACTATGATCATGACAGAGCTGAGTTCTCTAACCAGTTTAAACGGTCTGCACTTCACTGCCAGGTATTCCAGATCGGGGGAGCAGAAGGTTCCGATAATGTTCGTTGCTGTACACCACGAGTTGTGGATGTACAGAGCCAAACCTCCCCCTTTGGTCTTGCCTGAAGCTGCAGTCCTGTCGGCCTGGAACAGAGAGCGCCCCGCTAGCTCCACCGCTGTGTTGGAGATGTTGTTGTCCAGCCAGGTCTCGAAGATAGCAACGCAGCTGTTCGTCTTGCATGAGACGATCCTCAGTCGAATCTCGTCCAGTTTGTTGACAAGTGACCTGGCGTTGGCGAGGAGGAGACTGGGCAGAGCCGGTCTGTGTGGGTTAGCTCTTAGCCTAGCACGCAGCCCGCTCCGCTTACCCCGCTTTTGTTTACGCTGTCTCATCCGTCTCCTAGGCCACAGAGGGGGGATGGTGGGGGCTTCTGGGGTACGCAGCAGTTCTGGTGGAATAAAATCCAGCTTTGGCGGTGTAAGCAGTCAGTTTTTCCCCAGTTCCCACAGCTCAGCCTTTCCGTATTGTATTAAGGCTTCCAACCTCAAAAATACGGGAGGTCTACAGGCTTGCTGTGAACTTCTGTCTCCACTGTGCGGTGAATAAAACTCATCTGAACCAGCCAAAGAATTGGACCTTTTTTCTTCCACACCGGCCTTACACCTACCAAGTTTTCACATGATTTCAAAGTCACACATAAATTCCAAAGTAAAATCTTTACCGTCTTGCTGAAGTTGATGCGTGCTCCCGTGATCCCTGTCGTCTGGTGGGCGTACGACCCGATTTGAGCCCATCTTTTCCGTGTCTTGGCATTACGACAATGTTAATCATGTTTGATATTCTCATAAATCTTAAGTCTTGTTGTATCGGACATGTGACATCACCATTACAGACAACCAATGGGTGCACTCTCTCAGCACCAAACAGGAAGTAGCATGGCGAAGATGCTGAAGTCGCAGAGGTTTGTTTGGACCGTACAAAAAGAGAAAAACAAATGTCTGCACACACAATGGTGGCTACTGCCAAAAGCTGCATCTCTTCCTGCTCCATTTTTCTCTTCTCAAAAGTATTTGTTGGAAATTTCAAAGAAGTGCATGATGGGAAATAATCTCAGGAGAATCGAGCTGTAGTTTTGTGTTTTAGTGACCCTGTAAGCTTCCCAGTCTTTGTAGAGTTTTTTTTGTGACAGTCTGTGACTAAAACATCTTCTCAAAGTCTTAAGATGTGAGAGGGTGTCATATGACAGTCTCAAAGGAATGGTATGTAGGATGGTGGCCAAAACTGGTACTGCAATCACATACTGCAATCCCCTGACTAGAGATTGCCAGCTCGGCTGCAGTATCCAACAGGAACAGAAAGTGTTATAGTGAATGAAAAGCAGCCACCTTGGGCATCACCATGGATACTTAGAAGGCGTAAAATGGGGTGGCGGAGAGCTGTGGAGGGCTGGGGTAAAGTGAGTGGAGCCAGGGTTGGGGGCTGCGGATCTGCAGTGATAGTGGCCGATCGGGAGTGCTGCTTCCCAGTCACAGCCGGCGGGTAGCACCAGGGGTCCATCTGGAGGTCCAAAGTTCAAAGCGTTACAGTGAATGAAAAGCAGCCTTGGGCATGTTCGTAGCTGCACCTGTGGTAACTAGAGCAGAGCTGGCAACCCGGATGCTGACACACTACTGACTTGGTGTTTGGGAGATAGGTGGAGGGTGGCGCATCAGACCAAAACACATGACAACATCAACATCAGTTGAGGGCTGCAACTTGGCTTTTTAAATGAGAATATCCTGACTGCACTACTGTTGTCAGTGAAATAAGTATTTGAAATGAACATGATTTCTTAATGTCTATTGACATATCAGGGCCATTTCATGATGAATTTAAATACATTTGTTACATACTGTACCTTTAAAAGTTTTATCAAAGTCAAAGATGGTCATTAGCAGACAACGATCATGAATGCAAATGGATACAATGCAGGTCCTGAAGTCCATTTGTCCTTTCATCCGTCTTTAATATTTTTGTTGGATTTAGGGCTGTTGTTGACGTTTTTAACTCATTGAGTGCCAGCTGTTTTAAAAAACCTTAAGTGCCTTCTGTCAGCATTTTTGGCCATTTTTAGTTATTTTAGCTCAAATGAAGGAAGGGACTCTCTATTTCATCATGAAAAATGTTTGTTTTTACCTTGTTCCATTCTTGTTTTATCTGGACGAGAGTAGAGGCCAGTTTCTCCAAAATAACCACTTTTTGTCCAGATTGTATTTGTTTTCTCGCTCATCGTGATCATCTCCACTTCCTGCTTTGATCTCTGTGGTGTATACCATATCTTTATGTACCGACTACAAATCACAGAAGCCCCAATATTACTCACAGGCTGTGTGAGAGCATCCTCTTGTGCCTGCTGCCAAAAAAACACTTTGACGTATTTCATGTCAGTGACACTCATATGTTGGATTTTAAATGATGCACAAATACAATGGCACTCAGAGAGTTCATCGGCATTAGGTAACGCAACTTGGACAAACTGCCCAGAATGCATTGCCATAGACATGTTGGCAGTTCATGAATCAGAACTCCATTCAAAACAGCAAGGATACTAACAACATGCCCTGCGATGAGGTGGCGACTTGTCCAGGGTGTACCCTGCCTTCCGCCCTAAGACAGCTGGGATAGGCTCCAGCCCCCCCGCGACCCTATGAGGATAAGCGGTAGAAAATGGATGGATGGATGGATACTAACAACACAGCTGTAACTAATGATCAAACATGATTTTAAAATTACCATCTTTCCTGAATCTCTCCAAGCTTCTCCTGTAAATCGGCAAATAATCCACCAAAGGGCATTGTTAAATTTGTGTGTGTGTGTGTGTGTGTGTGTACATATATACAGGGGTTGGACAATGAAACTGAAACGTCCGGGTTTTAGACCACAACAATTCATTAGTATGGTGTAGGGCCTCCTTTTTACGGCCGATACAGCATCAATTTGTCTTGTGAATGACAGATACAAGTCCTGCATAGTGGCCAGAGGGATTTTGAGCCGTTCTTCTTGCAAAATAGTGGCCACATCACGACTTGATACTGGTCGAGGAAAACATTTCCTGACTCGCTCCTCCAAAACACTCCAAAGTGGCTCAATAATATTTAGATCTGATGACTGTGCAGGCAATGGGAGATGGGAGAACTTTACTTTCATGTTCATCAAACCACTCTGTCACTAGTCTTGCTGTGTGTATTGGTGCATTATCATCCTGATACATGGCACTGCCTTCAGGATACAATGTTTGAACCATTGGGTGCACATGGTCCTCCAGAATGGTTCAGTAGTCCTTGGCAGTGATGTGCCCATCTAGCACAAGTATTGGGTCTAGGGAATGCCATGATATTGCAGCCCAAACCATCACTGATCCACCCCATGCTTCACTCGAGGCATGCAACAGTCTGGGTGGTACGCTTCTTTGGGGCTTCTCCACACCATAACTCTCCTGAATGTGGGAAAGACAGTAAAGGTGGACTCATCAGAGAACAATATATGTTTCACATTGTCCACAGCCCAAGATTTTCACTGCTGGCACCATTGAAACTGATGTTTGGCACTGGCACAAGTGACCAAAGGTTTGGTTATAGCAGCCCGGCCATGGATATTGACCCTGTGGAGCTACCGACGGACAGTTTTGGTGGAAACAGGAGAGTTGAGGTGCACATTTAATTCTGCAGTGAGTTGGGCAGCTGTGGTTTTATGTTATTTGGATACAGTCCGGGATAGCACCCGCACATCCCTTTCAGACAGCTTCCCCTTGCGTCCACAGTCACTCCTGTTGGATATGGTTCATCCTTCTTGGTGGTACGCTGACAATACCCTGGATACCGTGGCTTTGGATACATCACAAAGTCTTGCTGTCTTGGTCACAGATGTGCCAGCAAGACATGCACCAACAGTTTGTCCTCTTTTGAACTTTGACGACACCCATAAGTTTTGTGCATTGCAATATTTTAAGCAAAACTGTGCTATTACTGAACTGAACCTTCACACTCTACTCTTACTGGTGCAATGTGTAACTAGAAAACCGCGAGCGGTTATGTAGGGCCCTCGCGGTATGACACGGTCGGGTATCAGATGAGGGCAGCGGTGCGAACAGAGGACAATAAACGTCAAGCGATCTGGCCAATACACAAAGGCGTTACGGCCATTCGATGGTTCAATGTGGAAATCATGCCAAAATGAAGAGTTGAAACAAAATGGCCGACTTCCTGTTTGGAATAGACAGTTGGTGCAAGAGAATTTTTTGTGCGTCTGGTCAAGTTACACATGTGTACTGATTTTCGTTTTCCAACTCCATAAAAACCCCTATGAGGAGGGGTTTTTGAAAATTTCAAGGGGGCGCTATGGGGCCATTTTACCCCGCCCATTGGTGTGGACCACATCAGATGTTAGAGGTCGACACCCTCGACCTGTGTATCAACTTTCATGATGATACGAGTTTATTAAAGCCATCAAAAAGCCAAAAAAATGGTCACTTGCTATTACCACTGGGAGGCGCCATGAGTAAGGCATGACATTAATATATTAGCACGTTCACGGCTGAGTGCCCGTCATGCTCAGAAAATTTGAGGCTTCTCGGATAGAGTATGTGAACGTGAGACTCGTTTGAATTTAGACAGCGAATTTGCCAAAGTTTCTCGAGCCCTAGCGGCCACACCTAATTACGTGCAGAGCACAACTTTTGCTAAGTTAGGCCTGGAGATCAATTGTACCAAATTTCAAGTCAATCGGACGAAATCCCTAGGACAAGTTCATTTTCATCAGAAAATCTGACATTCAAAATGGCCGACTTCCTGTTTGGAGTAGACAATTGGTGCAAGAGACTTTTTTGTGCATCTGCTCGACTTGCACATGTGTACCGATTTTCATGTTCCAACTCCATAAAAACCCCTATGGGGAGGGGTTTTTGAAAGTTTCAAGGGGGCGCTATGGAGCCATTTTGACCGTTTATGGACGTGGCCCCCATCAGATGTTAGAGGTCGTCACCCTTGACCTGTGTATCAAATTTCATGATGATACGACTTTTTGAAAGCCATCAAAAAGTCAAACGTATTTTCTTGGCGAAAAATCGGAAGACGTGACGCAGCCATACAGACAGCGTTTATTGTAGCTTCACAGTGTTTGTAATGTAGCTTCATCGATGTGTTGTGGATGTTTTAGAAGTGGAATGAAGTAGATGGGATCAACTATGTCGTATCAGAACATGTAAACGTAAAGGGTGGCGCTGTGGAGGCATTTGGCCACGCCCCTCGGCGGGGACCACATCAGATGTTAGAGGACGCCAGCCTTGACCTGTGTATCAATTTTCATGATGATATGACTTTATTTAAGCTGTCAAAAAGCCAAACGTATTTTCTCAAAAAATTGTCAAAATTTGCCGTGCTGCCACACGGACGCCGTTAGCCGTAGCCTCACAGCCTTCGGACTGTAGCTTCACTGAGTTGTTATTTATGTTTTAGAAGTGTAATGAAGTTGATGGAATAAATTATGTGAAATCGGTAAAAGTAAAAAGTAAGAACGGGTCACTTCCTGTTACCACCATGAGTAAGGCTTGATATGAATATATCGAAACGTTCAGGACCGCGTCCCCATCAAGCTCAGAAAATTTGAAGCTGCTAGGATTGACTATGTGAATGTGAGAGCCGTTCGAATTTGAACGGCGAATTCGCCAAAGTTTAGCAAGCCCTAGTGGCCACGCCCTTTGACCCAATTACGCACAGAACACAACTTTTGCTCAGCCATGTTTGAACATGATCTGTACCAAATTTCAAGTTGATCGGACGAACTCCCTAGGAAGAGTTTGTTTTCATCAGAAAATACAAAATTCAAAATGGACGACTTTCTGTTGGAATTTCAGGTTCCTGCCAAGAGACAATTTCCTTCAACTGGTTATGCTTAACATCTGTACCGATTTTTGTTCAGGTACTACAAAGTCATTGACATTCCCTATGGGAATTTTTGAAGATTGTAGGGGGGGGCGCTATGGAGCCACTTTACGTCGCCCATTGGCTTGGCCCCCATCAGATGTTAGAGGTCGCCATGCTTGACCTGTGTATCAACTTTCATGATGATAGGAGTTTATTAAAGCCATCAAAGAGCACAAGGTATTTGGAGGCACCGAAATGATGAGTGGAAACAAAATGGCCGACTTCCCGTTTGGAATAGACAATTGGTGCAATAGACTTTTTTGTGCGTCTGGTCAAATTACACGTGTGTACTGATTTTCGTGTTCCAACTCCATAAAAACCCCTATGGGGAGGAGTTTTTGAAAATTTCAAGGGGGCGCTATGGGGCCATTTTGCCCCGCCCATTGGTGTGGACCACATCAGATGTTAGAGGTCGCCACCCTTGACCGGTGTATCAACTTTCATGATGATACGAGTTTATTAAAGCCATCAAAAAGCCAAAAAAACGGTCACTTGCTATTACCACTGGGGGGAGTGAGTAAGGCATGACATTAATAGATTCGCACGTTCACGGCTGAGTGCCCGTCATGCTCAGAAAATTTGAGGCTTCTCGGATAGAGTATGTGAACGTGAGACTCGTTTGAATTTAGACGGCGAATTCGCCAAAGTTTCTCGAGCCCTAGCGGCCATGCCCTTTGACCTAATTACGTGCAGAGCACAACTTTTGCTCAGCTAGGTATGGAGATGTTCTGTACCAAATTTCAAGTCGGTCGGACGAAATCCCTAGGACGAGTTCGTTTTCATCAGAAAATAGAAAATGCAAAATGGCCGACTTCCTGTTTGAATTTCAACTTCCTGCCAAGAGAAAATTTTGTTTGTACATGTATGCTTACCATCTCTACCAATTTTTGTTGAGGTACAACAAAGTTGGCGAATTTCCCTATGGGGATTTTTCAACTTTGTAGGGGGCGCCATTCAGCTATTTTGCGTGCAACGTGTGTGAACACCCCAAAATATCGAATTTCGGGGCGAGCTGCAGGAATGTGCAAATTTATACAACTTTTTGACAAAGGGAAAGGGGTGAAATTTGGGAAAACATATGTACAGGAATAATAAAAAGAATAAACATTACAGTTTCAATAGGTCCCTTGCGGACCTGTTTCACAGTCCGCTCGGGCCCTAATAAACATTACAGTTTCAACAGGTCCCTTGCGGACCTGTTTCACAGTCCGCTCGGGCCCTAAAAAATGTATAATTCTGACGTGGCATGCCCATGTAGACCATTAAAAACTGATCGCTTTCTTTTGTTCTAAAATTTTTAAATTTTATTTGTTGTGTATTTTTTTTATAGAGTGGCCGTGCACTCACCTACTGCAAGTTGAATGTGAATATTCCCATCCTACACTTGTGGTTTGATGTGGAGTTGGAGATCACACAGGACTTTAGACTGAACAGGAAGGTTATGGATGCCCTGCAGTGTCTGTTAGGAGAGAACAGGACCATGGCTGGGGCCATGAGATGGAGATTCTAATATACATTTACTGGCTTGCCCATGGTCTCTCTTACAGCGTGGTGTCACGGGTCTTTCATATACCTAAATCCACTGTCCACAGAATCATCCACAAAGTCGCACAGTTCATTTGGGACAATTTGTACAACACCATATCCTTTCCAAGCTATGCAAATCTGGACAACGTAGGCCAAGGCTTTGGTCAGCTTTCTGGGGCACCCATTCTTAATAAAGCTGTCGGGGCTATTGATGGCTGTCACATACGGATCAAGCCCCCATCTCACCATAGACTGGACTATTTAAATTACAAAGGTTTCCTCTCCATCAATATGCAGGCATTTTGTGATGCTTCTGTTAAGTTCATGGATGTTTTTGTGGGATATCCAGGTTCTGTTCATGACACCCACATTTTAAAATGTAGCTCATTTTACGTTTTGCGAAGGTATCCTCCCAACGGTTATTTCACCCCGGTCTGCCTCATCAGCCCGTATAGAGAACCGGTCACTGGCCAAATGCAAAGGATGTTCAACAACTATCATTCCAAGGGGTACTCAATCATGGAGAGAGCTTTTGGGATGATGAAAACCCATTGGAGAGCCACCCTTTTCAAGGCCTCGGAAGTCTGACCTGCCTTTGCACCCCAAGTAATTGCGTCCTGTGCCTTCTTACACAATGTGTGCATCGATAACAGCGATGTCTTGGAACCTGATGACAATGTGGCTGGTGACAACCAGGACATACAAGAGGTCCCAGACACACGTGAAACACCAGGCAGTGCCACAAGAGACAGGCTCGCCACCCAGATGATGTGAAGCAAAATCCCCTCATTAATCGGGCTGGCAAAACTTGCAAAAAGTTCAGTTATGGACATATTTTGTGTTTTATGCTATTTTTTTTATATTTGTGTTGTACGCAAATATATTCAAAATATTCAAGTAATAAAAAGGCTATTGCACTAGAAGGAATTAAACAAAAGTAACACCATATTGCACTTCAAGGAAATGAACTGAACATAAAAATAACACCTTATAGATCCTGAGAAGAGCTAGCTATTGCAGGAGGAAAAAAGACAGTCATGAATCTGGCATTTTGTCCACTAGCTTTTCAAATAGGTTGAGAAACCTATCTGTTTTGGCTTCATTTTCCTTATGCCTTTTCTGCTCTTTAGTAGACTCCCGTTTAAAGAAGTCAAGCAGCTGCCAGTGTTGGTGGTGTGGACGTGGGTGCTGGAGGGGCTGGAGTGGCGACAGAAGACGGGCCCGGCTCTACCGTTTCCTCCTGGGATGGTTCAACCATGCCCTGTAGGTAGGGGGGGAACATAAATAGATAAATAAAAAAACTGTCAGATTCCACACAGTGCATGCTGAAGTTACAGCACAGCATAGAGAGCATAGAGACCTACAAATGCTCTGCCTCTGGCTACGCAGGTGAAGTCAGTGGTTCAATTCCTGTTTTTGAAAACATACCATTGACATAGAAGTGGGATCATTTGATGGATTAAATGAGGCCATCAATACTGGTGGGTCAGTGGATGGCCTGCCCCCCAGCACCGCATGCATGTCTTCATAAAACTTCCAGCTGGATGCTGTTTCCTCTCCATCCCGCCCTGCCTGATCCAGTCTTTGGAGTTTTCAGCTGCTGCAATAACACACACACACACACACACACACACACACACACATAATTGATTATTTGTTTTAAGAAAAAACAGATGGGATGGGTTCTCTGGATAATGCCAATGATAACATGGGATATATACCAAAATAATTACCTTATACTTTACCATACCTAATACATTTTTAAATTTTCCCATTTTTTGGCAGCCTGCTGTCCAGCCACTGTCCCCACCAGGCCCAGCTCTTCAACTGCTTTCCTACAACGAGCAATGATTAGGATGTGTTAATGCATAGGCTTATCATTAATTTACATGATTGTAATAACAACTGGATTAAACTACTCCCAGAGGTGTTTGGACAAAAACATCTTCTTTGTGAATTCTTCCTCATTGTCAGCCATGAACTTTATTAGGGCTTTGGTCTGCTCGACAGTCCCTGAAATATGACCACAATCAATTTTCCACCAAATTCTGAAAATTTACAGGACAAGTATAACTTGGCAAGCAGTCACAAAATGCTTTGGCTATGAAGCATTGCTGACAGGACAATGACCAAATGTACTTTTAACAAATCTAAAGGGGCTACCACAGTTGAGAAGTTTTTGCAGAAACTGTGGTAATAGCCCACCAGACCCAGAAAACGTTGCAGTTCCCCTGTCCCACTACTTTACCAAGGTAGGTGACAGTGGCCTTGGCAAACTCTCACTTTACCAGATTTACTGTAAGACGTGCTTCACTCAGACATTCAAACAACTTCTTGATGCGAAACAAATGCTTCTCCCAGGTGTTGCTATAAACCACAACATCGTCCAGGTAAACAGCACATCCTTCAATGTCAGACACAACAATATTCATTAGTTGCTGAAATGTTGCAGGTGCATTCCGCAGGCCAAAACTCATCACTTTGTATGAGAATAAGCCAAAAGGTGTTATGAAAGCAGAAATCTCTTTTGCTCGTTTTGACAATGGCATTTGCCAGTAACTCTTCAACAAATCAAATTTACTGACATAGTGAGCTGAACCAACCTGATCCACACAATCTTAGATGCATGGTCATGGATATGTATCAGGCTTGGTAACCCCATTTACCTTTCGATAGTCTGTACAGAAGCGGCAACTCATCAGATTTATCTATCAACAAGCAAGGGGACGCCCAACTAGATGAAGAGGGCACTGCTATGCCATGCTCAAGCATATACTTTATTTCTGACTCCATCACCATACGTTTTCCCTCCAACACCTGATAAAAACGCTGGTGGATAGGCTATGCATCACCTACATCAATGTCACATTACACCAAATGCATTTGGCTTGGTGTATCACCAAACAGTTCAAGATGACTGGTAATTAGTGCAGACAACTCAGCTCGCTTCTCTACTGACAAATGACCAAATAAAGGCTCCAGGTTACCCAGAGTCTCAGAATTTTTAACCTGCCTTGCAGCAAACTCTCATCTGTTGAGACAACTCCATCACTCTCCTGCCCAGCGGAATGCTGTGGAGAACTGCTTCCCACTGTGGCTGCCACTGAAACTGACCTAAGTGACTGTTCCTGTTCTTTGCCACTGGAATCAGAATCACTATATTGCCAAAAGTATTCGCTCACCTGCCTTGACTCGCATATGAACTTAAGTGACATCCCATCCCTAATCCATAGGGTTCAATATGACATCAGATCACCCTTTGCAGCTACAACAGCCTGTGTAGCCTGTGCTACAACAGCCACATGCCTGTGCAATGAAGCGATTCTTCATTGCACAGGCATGTGGAAATGATAACAATGCAATAGTGATTGATTTCATTTCATATATACAAAAGCTAAACCTTTTATTTATTTATTTATTTATTAGCTCAACTGAGAGGATATCAGGGGTCTTAAGTTTGAGCAATCAGAGGCATATGTGCTGGCAAATGCTGACCTGTGGTTCCTGTTTTTGGCATTTAGTTTTGCTCACAATTGGGCCTGAAGTTGGGCCATCAAATCTATTAATAGATAGTTATCGTTCTCACTAGGCAGAGGGAAAAATGAGTGTTTGATCATGGGAAAGAGGGGGATGGCTAGGTGTGGAGTGTGTTATCTTGTGTTTATGGCTATGTGAATGGAAAATGTATGTGAGTTAACCCTTCTCTCATACCATTAGTTTGTTTAGGGTCTAAGTTATTCTTCCCTTGTATAGAAGTCTGAATTTGACTGATTTCTGCTGATGTATTAAAAGTCTGCAACCGCTTATGCTTCCTCTCTGTATTTTTATCTTCTCTAGGTCATTCTGTCTCTCCCTCTGTCTGTGTTCGTCAGAGTCGCCTGTCTGAGTCTTGTATCAACTTATACTTAAACTCTCTCAAAAGTAGCAGAGCATCATCCCCTGGAAATCAACTATTTTATTTTATTTTATTTTTTTTTAAACAAAAAATTCTGTTTCAATTTATCCACTAATTTCCTGTTTTTCTTATGGTATTTGGGATTAATGCCTCCTAAATACACACAAAACTACTCCTTCTCACAAATTTTGAACTTGCCTGCTCCTTTAATTGCCATAATTTATGGACTTACTTCGGTTGTACACATAAAACACTATACACGCACACAATTTCAAGTGTATGGACGCAATGCCCTGTTAGGAGACCTAGTCAGCAAGCTTCTACAGAAAGTCCTGGTGACTATACTGCGGCTGACTACTGGGGGTCCTAACCCAGTCTCACTAACAGTTTTAATACACCTCAAATTATGCACCAAAACCACCCCAAAAGTAATACTCACACTCAGTCTTCAGAGTTTTCTTTTCACCGGCCTCCTTTTCTTAACTCTTGAAGAAAGACCCAGCCCACATAATTTAAACCCAACACGTGTATCTTATTCTCTTTTCCCTCTTTTCTGCGCATGATATTCTTAGGTGAGGACTTCAGCCTCCCTTTCTCATTTCTCTTATTTCTCTAATTTCTCTTTTACCATTAATATAATATTTATTGACTCACTTTAGACTAAACATCATCTACACCAGACATCGTTTTAGTTATACTCAATATGCACAATTCTATTGAAAAGGTTTGTGCTTACCTTTTGAGCTTTTCAGGCGCCTGTGATGTCTGGGTAGATGAGGGTAACGTTGTGATACTCCGGACTCCTTTAACCTTTTGAGAAAAACACATTTGATTCATTTTTGTTCTCAAAGCAGCTTTACTTTACCCTTCTCAAGTTCCTTTTAACTTGTAACAACTGATTTCTGCTAAATGTTCAGTCAACATTGAAGATACTGCACACTATCTTCCCCATATTTTCTCTTCATGGTCTCCGCAATAGGCCCTGCCGGTACCTCAGCAGGAGGCCCGCTTGGTTGTTGGTTCCCCCTTTTTTTTTTTTTTATATAGAGCTCTTATCTTTTACTGCTATAGCGTCTTATATCTGAGTTCCTGCCCTGGTCTGGCTCTGACAGAAACCTGTGTCCTTGTTTTGACTTACAGACTCAAAAAACTATCACTTTTAACCCGTGTTCTTGCCGAAGCTCACACTTTATTTTACCTGTGTTCTTGCCGAAGCTCACACTTTATTTTACCTGTGTTCTTGCCGAAGCTCACACTTTATTTTACCTGTGTTCTTGCCGAAGCTCACACTTTATTTTACCTGTGTTCTTGCCGAAGCTCACACTTTATTTTACTTGTGTTCTTGCCGAAGCTCACACTTTATTTTACCTGTGTTTTTGCTGAAAAGCTCACACAATTTTATCTCAGTGTTCTTGCTAAAAAGCTCACACAATTTTACCTTAGTGTTCTTGCTGAAAAGCTCACACAATTTTATCTCAGTGTTCTTGCTAAAAAGCTCACACAATTTTACCTTAGTGTTCTTGCTGAAAAGCTCACACAATTTTATCTCAGTGTTCTTGCTAAAAAGCTCACACAATTTTACCTTAGTGTTCTTGCTGAAAAGCTCACACAATTTTATCTCAGTGTTCTTGCTGAAAAGCTCACACAATTTTACCTTAGTGTTCTTGCTAAAAAGCTCACACAATTTTACCTCAGTGTTCTTGCTAAAAAGCTCACACAATTTTACCTTAGTGTTCTTGCTGAAAAGCTCACACAATTTTATCTCAGTGTTCTTGCTGAAAAGCTCACACAATTTTACCTTAGTGTTCTTGCTGAAAAGCTCACACAATTTTACCTTAGTGTTCTTGCTGAAAAGCTCACACTTTATTTTACCTGTGTTCTTGCCGAAGCTCACACTTTATTTTACCTGTGTTCTTGCCGAAGCTCACACTTTATTTTACCTGTGTTCTTGCCGAAGCTCACACTTTATTTTACCTGTGTTCTTGCCGAAGCTCACACTTTATTTTACCTGTGTTCTTGCCGAAGCTCACACTTTATTTTACTTGTGTTCTTGCCGAAGCTCACACTTTATTTTACCTGTGTTTTTGCTGAAAAGCTCACACAATTTTATCTCAGTGTTCTTGCTAAAAAGCTCACACAATTTTACCTTAGTGTTCTTGCTGAAAAGCTCACACAATTTTATCTCAGTGTTCTTGCTAAAAAGCTCACACAATTTTACCTTAGTGTTCTTGCTGAAAAGCTCACACAATTTTATCTCAGTGTTCTTGCTAAAAAGCTCACACAATTTTACCTTAGTGTTCTTGCTGAAAAGCTCACACAATTTTATCTCAGTGTTCTTGCTGAAAAGCTCACACAATTTTACCTTAGTGTTCTTGCTAAAAAGCTCACACAATTTTACCTCAGTGTTCTTGCTAAAAAGCTCACACAATTTTACCTCAGTGTTCTTGCTGAAAAGCTCACACAATTTTATCTCAGTGTTCTTGCTGAAAAGCTCACACAATTTTACCTTAGTGTTCTTGCTGAAAAGCTCACACAATTTTACCTTAGTGTTCTTGCTGAAAAGCTCACACAATTTTATCTCAGTGTTCTTGCTAAAAAGCTCACACAATTTTACCTTAGTGTTCTTGCTGAAAAGCTCACACAATTTTACCTTAGTGTTCTTGCTAAAAAGCTCACACAATTTTACCTTAGTGTTCTTGCTGAAAAGCTCACACAATTACGCGCAAAACTCACAGAAATGACAAAATAATAAAAAGAACAAAGAAAAAGAAACACCTGTTCTTGTTTTGCCGTCTTCGAGTCCTGGACTCGGTATTAAACACTTATTGTAGATAGACGCAATTCTATTCCACAATTATCTTAAGAGAAACAGAGGTGATTTAGTTTGTATTTTAAAATTAGTCCCACAATTTACCTCTTTCTTAGGAGCAACAGTACTGGACCTCAGAATCAGGAAGAGATGATAATAAATGGAATGTAAACCATCTCACCAAATGTTGTCCTTGTGCAAATCGTAGCAGAGTCAGTCACAGGCCCCAGGACGCCAGGTCCCCGTCCTCGGATTTTTGTGAGGCGAGAACGGGTTCGTCAACCCAGGTCAAAAAATCAGCCCCTCAACGACCCGGGGGTCCGGACGGACTCTCGAATGATCCCAAAATTCTGACACCAAAATTGTTGTGGAAATATTCTGTCAGGATGGTCTAATCTCCACAGGGTTCTTTAATTACACAAGGAATGAGTAACTTCACTGATTCAGTTGCCCAAAAGAGTTGCTTTTAATATCTGTCTGCAGAACAGAGATGAGAATTCAGACACACAGCACAGAGCTTTGTGAGTGAATGCCCATACTGAAAAACAGGAAAAACAATATTTATGCACTACTGATACATACATGCTTACGTGAGTTCCTGCTGACAAGCAATACCAGTAGTATATAAGGTACACTTATTTTCACGTGCACGCGCGTGCACGAAATGTTTGATCTGACCGGAAGTTATTAGGGGGGAGGGGGGGATGGGGAGGGGGGGAAAGGAAGGAAGGAAGGAAGGGGTTTGTGCCTGTGTGTGTGTGTGTGTGTGTGTGCGTGTGTGTGTGTGTGTGTGTGTGTGTGACAAATGGCCACATGAAAGGGTTACTGTTTTTGTTGGGTTCTGTGTGTGTGTGAGTGAGATGACATTGTGCTAGTGCACGAACCATTTGATCTGACCAGAAGTTATTGGGGGGAATGGGGAGGGTGGGAAAGGAAGGAAGGAAGGGGTTTGTGCCTCTGTGTGTGTGTGTGTGTGTGTGTGTGTGCGTGTGCCTGTGTGTGTGTGTGTGTGTGTGTGTGTGTGACAAATGGCCACATGAAAGAGTTACTGTTTTTGTTGGGTTCTGTGTGTGTGTGTGAGTGAGATGACTTTGTGCTAGCATGAGCATTATTTGTTGTGACATAAACAGAAAGGTCTGAGGCGGAAGTGACACCTGTCTTTTGATGTGTTTGAAATAAGTGATGTAATACCTAACAAATCATGGTGGGAAGGATGAATCCTCCCTTATGATGACGACACCGGCGGGGGTGTCTTTTCTGACCTACAAGTACTAGTAAGCATGGAATGCTTCATCTGATACCCGACAACATCGGTGGATGTTGACGGCTGCCTCTCCGTAAACAGCAAGACGGTATTTTTATTCACCCCGAAAATTCGTCCCGAGGAACTTCTGCTTTTACGCTCTACACACAAGATGGCTGACACAGGTATCCGTTCTGACACTTCAACTCCAAAACGTCGCATAAATATTGTGGATGCTCAGCTGCTCATGGCCCCTAAAAAGAAAAGATCTGTGCCTTTGCATTTGGCCGATTTCCTGGATCAAAAAGCATGGTCTCCCGTGTAGTGGGATATGTATGACTCTCGGGTTTCGGGGTACTTGTTTGACCAAGGGGTTGTTTATCTCTACACAAGAGAGCGTGATGAAATGTTTGTGCAAGGAGTGACTCCCCATATCCGATTTCCTGCCAAGGACTGGAGCTATTTCAGAAATCAAATTTGTAATGATTTACTTCATGCAAAAGACGTGTATGTAAACCAATGGAGTGGGTCAGAGGATGGAGTGACCTATCGCATTGAGACAGATCCTGAATCGTACATATTTTTCAGACAATGTACGAACAATGGAGTTATTCGCGAAGCCCGAAACGGCAATCGCGATGAAGACAAACACTATCCCATCACATCTGAAGAATGGGAAACATGGTTCACCAATGGTTTTTTAATTCGATTGGATAAATGGGAGGAAACGTTAGATGTTTTCACACACATTGATAAATTGTTCAGATGTTACAAAGTCTACAAGTGCTATGAGGATCTCAAAAGGAAGATTTTTGAAAATGAAGACAATTAAGTTGATGTGTGGGACATAAAAAATAGAGCTCTGTTTGATCTAATACATGACATGTGCTTTGTACAGATGTTGTTTCATCCAATACGGAAGAATCTAATGGGGTTACAAATCGTCGCTGCGTTGATGATACGGACAATTCATGGGTGTACGGCTTCGGCGCTGAGTTGGGTCAAAGAAACCTGACATTTTTAGGATCTTGTGAAGATGACTACGTGGAGGATGGAGACAATCAAACACAGCACAGTCTGGACAGTTTGGATACTTTGGACAGTGAAGAGATTCCCGACTACTTTAAAAAACATCTAACACCAGAACCTACTGTTCACGAGACGATAGAGGTAACAGTAGGTTATTATCTATACAAATTTCTACAACAAATAGCTATGAAAAACTGTATAACCTGTAAAATATCAGAATGGAATGTATCATGATCAAAATCACTCATGTGTTGATTTTCTCCCCCTACATTATCTTGAAGGTCACATGGAAGAAATTAAAAGGGGTGTTTTTAATGAGAATTATGCGACTGCGCAATCGTTTGTGTTATTTAGCCTCGGTCTCATATCGTATACTACGGCTAACGAGCAAGACATTGCTGAAGCTGTTTTGAAGAAGTGGTTGACAACACAGTTTGTCATTACACGACTGAAACAGCTGGTAAGAGGAAACAAAAAACTTGACGCTGTAATTCAAAAATCTCTGAAGATTTGGAGCGGAAATTGGCTTTAAAATTGGTAAAAATATCTTGCGCAAACTATGTAAAGATGCGGTATGTTGTGTATGAGATGAAAACTTTGCCGTGTGAATTTGTTACACATGTTTTTAGGATTTTTGAAATATGTGACATGTTAAATGTAGCGATTTCTTGTTCAATGAGAACATACTGTGTCAAAATAAATATCTAAACGCAGACAATGAGTGTTTATTCTTATGACGGCAGTGATGGAGGAGGTAATGAAAAAGATATACTACGACCCCAAAAATGCTGGAGGATATGGAGGTATACAAAGACTGAAACAAGCAGTGTTTGAAAATACCGGCGTTTGTTGTACAGACTCTGATGTAGAAAATTGGCTTTTAAAACAAGAGGTTTACACTCTTCACAAAACTGCTCCTGTGCATTTTAAGAGAAACAAAATAGATTGGCAGTTCCAAGCGGATCTGGTGGACATGTCATCTTATTCCACAAAAAATGACGGTGTGCGCTACTTATTAACCTGTATTGATATTTTTTCAAAATATGCGTGGAGTACGGTGTCTGAAAAACAAAAGCGGTAGAAGCGTTACAGATGCTTTTAAAGACATCCTAGATGAAGGTAGGGTACCTCGGAAATTACAGACGGACAAAGGAAAGGAATTCTTAAACAGAGTCTTTCAGACATTAGTCAAAAAACATAACATCATACACTTTACGACAGCCAACGAAACTAAGGCATGCATTGTTGAACGTTTTAACAGGACTCTGAAAACTAGGATGTGGAGGTATTTAACAGCCAATAATTCCAAACGTTATGTAGACATTTTGCAAGACCTGGTCAGTTCATATAACCAAAGTTATCATCGCAGTATTAAAACAAGACCGTCTGAGGTAACAAAAGACAACGAGCATGTTGTTTTTAACAACCTATATCAACAAAAGGACAACAGCAAGATTGATTTTAAATTTAAAGTCGGTGATACAGTGAGAATTTCAAAATTGAGAGGTTCTTTTACAAAAGGCTATAAACAGAATTATACCGATGAATATTTTACTGTGGCGGAATGTGTACAGCGAAGACCCCCGGTTTACACGTTAAAAGATTTTGACGGAGAAATATTAGACGGGACCTTTTATGAAGCAGAGCTGCAAAAAATCATTGTTGATAAAAACCAAACTTTTAAAATAGAAAAGGTCTTATCGATGAAGAAAAGGCAGGGAAGGAATATGGTGTTGGTTAAATGGGTTGGATGGCCTGATAAATTTAACTCGTGGATTTCAGAGAAACAGATCATTCAGTTGGCATAGCAAGTTTTAAATGTGCAACACACTGAGACGCCGCTCAGCCATGGACGGAGAGAGTTTTTTTATGACATTACCTAGCAATTCATCTACAATGGCATACCCCAACAATACAATAGCTAACTTTAGAACAAAGTTGCCTCGGCCTTTACAGCTTAACAGTCTTTATGAACTGGGATTAATAGAAATTCAATATCCTAAAACATGGACAAACTTTGCACCAAAAGATGCAGAATTTGTAGTGTTTGACAAAAATACAAGAAGAAGATCCGTTTATCAGTGACCCCTGGATTCTACACAACTATGTATCAAATAACAACGGAGATAAATAAATGTTTGGCCGCTAACGGTATGGAATACATCGAGCTTCAGTATGACATCATCCAAAATAGAGTAGTTGTTTCACCGATAAGAAATATTCAGTTTAGATTTCAAGGAAAACTTGCTCAGATGTTGGGATTTACACCGGAGAAGACTTTGAAACTGCTGAGGATACTACATTAACTGATGATGAAATACCTCCAGAACTTTACACTGCACCATATCCCGCAGATGTAGACGTGGGTATGTACAATATTTTGTCTATACAGACATTGTTGACTATCAAGCTGTAGGGGACAGCTACGTACCCCTTTTAAGAATCGTGCCTATTGCTGGGGTAAACAATCAAATGGTTACAAGAACGTTCGACAAACCACACTACCACAGGCTCTGTAAAACACACATTGACAGTATTGAGATATCGCTCAAGTCGGATCAGAACCAGCATATTCCTTTTACTTATGGTAAAACAATAATAAAACTCCACTTCCGACCAAACATCACTTTTAATCAAGCAGCGACCATGCATCAACCATACGTCAGTAACATGGACAAATACGAGGCATACTACACAGCTCAAGCCGGTGGGGATTTGCCGGGATACAGCGGTCTCAGCTCTCAATATGGAGCGGGTCTTGGCGGTATTTTTCGTGGTTTATTCAGACTAGCTTTTCCTTTGCTCAAGAAAGGTTTTACGGTCGCTGCACCGCACCTAAAGACAGCCGCTAAAAATATTGTTTCAGACGTTATTACCAATGTTGTGAACCGTAGCAGTGGACAACAAGAAGGCTCAGGGATAATGGCATTGTCACGTCATCCAATGAAACGACCTCCTGGCCAAAGGGGGAGTTCCCAGCCAAGAAAGCGCCGCCGAATTTTAAATAAGAAACGCCGTACCAAGGCAAAGAAAAATACACGAGCAACACGGAGGAAGCAGACTAAACGTCGCAAGACAAGAACCAAGGATATATTCTAGCAAGAATGGCTTTGGTACACAATATGTCGAAGGAATGTGTGAAATCGGAATTGGACCTGTTTCTGGTGCCTTTAACGCAAACAAGTATTGAGAAAAGTTTCTATGTTGAAATACCGCCGCTTACAGCAATTTCGGATTCGGCACCGCTGGAATTTTTTATTTCAGCAAGCAGCGAAGACTATCTAGATTTAAACAACACCTATCTTTATACACGCGTCAAGATTACCAAGGGGAATGGAGGAAATCTTGCTCAAGGAGATGAAGTGGGTTTTATTAACTACCCCGGCTGCACAATACTTTCACAAGTCGACATTTCTCTGGGAGATAGACTCATAACACAATCATCAAACACATATCCTTATCGATGTATTATAGAGAGTCTTCTAAATTATGGCAAGGACACTCTGGAAACACAGTTTGGATCTGGATTATTTTGTATGGACACAGCGGGGCATATGGAAGACGTTACAGCAGGGGGTGATAATAAAGGACTTACCAAGAGGATGGGGTATACCGACGGTGGTCGCGTGGTTGAACTCATCGCTCCTGTGCACTCTGATTTGTTTTTTCAAGACAAACTAATGATAAACGGTGTGGATCTAAAGATCAAATTCACAAGAGCTAAAAACGAATTCTGTTTAATGCGCAATACTGTAGACGACTTTCGTGTCAATATTTTGTCGGCGAGTCTGTTTGTAAAAAAAGTTACAGTATCTCCTGCGGTTAAAATAGCTCATGCTAAAGCATTAATGCACACTAACGTGAAATACCCCATTGACAGAGTCTGTCTCAAGAATTTTAGTATTCCAGCAGGTGCAGCGTGTTTGTAATCAAGAAAACATATTCTTGGGACAAATACCTAAATTTATTGTTTTAGGATTTGTGGATCATGAAGCATGAACAGGCAGTTATGCCCGTAACCCATTTAACTTCCAACATTGTGATTTAGAATTTTTATGTTTATATGCCGACGGACAATCATACCCATCAAAACCTTTTTCAACCTAATTTTGCCAGAAATAATGCCATTAGAGAATATCATCAATTGTATTCAACAACGGGAAAGTATCTTAAAAATTATTAGCCAATCACATGAAATGATATTTTGTAGAGGTTATATACCTTTTATGTTTGAACACCCTGTACACATGCAAGACTGTTTTTCTACACAGAACAGAGGGTAAATACAGACCCTGCTTACAAATCTGGCAAACCATTGGCTGTCTATATACATTGACAAGTTTGGTGTGGGATCATATCTTTGACAGTTTTGGTAACCCTCCGGTACATCGTCATATTCTCCTAAGTCCATATGATACAGAAGAAAAACACAGTTATTCAACACAAGACAGCTGTACAGGATATCTGCACTTGTCTGTGGTCAGCACTGTGTTGAATTTCTGTATCATATGGATAAGGGACGAGAATATGACGATGTGATGGAAAGATATAGTAACAATCTGTCTAAGAATGATCCCACATTATGGTTTGCAATGATTTGTGACAGCCAAGATTACACCGCTCCTGTAAGCAGGGTCTGTAGAAACCATATTTATCGCATGTGTACAGGGTGTTCATACATAAAAAGGTATGTAACGCAGTTGTTAAAAATATCATTTCATGTGATTGACAATAATTTTTAAGATACTTTCCCGTTGTTGAATACAATTGATGATATTCTCTAATGGCATTATTTCTGGCAAAATTAGGTTGAAAAGGTTTTGATGGGTATGATTGTCCGTCGGCATATAAACATAAAAATTCTAAATCACAATGTTGGAAGTTAAATGGGTTACGGGCATAACTGCCTGTTCATGCTTCATGATCCACAAATCCTAAAACAATAAATTTAGGTATTTGTCCCAAGAATATGTTTTCTTGATTACAAACACGCGTACCTGCTGGAATACTAAAATTCTTGAGACAGACTCTGTCAATGGGGTATTTCACGTTAGTGTGCATTAATGCTTTAGCATGAGCTATTTTAACCGCAGGAGATACTGTAACTTTTTTTACAAACAGACTCGCCGACAAAATATTGACACGAAAGTCGTCTACAGTATTGCGCATTAAACAGAATTCGTTTTTAGCTCTTGTGAATTTGATCTTTAGATCCACACCGTTTATCATTAGTTTGTCTTGAAAAAACAAATCAGAGTGCACAGGAGCGATGAGTTCAACCACGCGACCACCGTCGGTATACCCCATCCTCTTGGTAAGTCCTTTATTATCACCCCCTGCTGTAACGTCTTCCATATGCCCCGCTGTGTCCATACAAAATAATCCAGATCCAAACTGTGTTTCCAGAGTGTCCTTGCCATAATTTAGAAGACTCTCTATAATACATCGATAAGGATATGTGTTTGATGATTGTGTTATGAGTCTATCACCCAGAGAAATGTCGACTTGTGAAAGTATTGTGCAGCCGGGGTAGTTAATAAAACCCACTTCATCTCCTTGAGCAAGATTTCCTCCATTCCCCTTGGTAATCTTGACGCGTGTATAAAGATAGGTGTTGTTTAAATCTAGATAGTCTTCGCTGCTTGCTGAAATAAAAAATTCCAGCGGTGCCGAATCCGAAATTGCTGTAAGCGGCGGTATTTCAACATAGAAACTTTTCTCAATACTTGTTTGCGTTAAAGGCACCAGAAACAGGTCCAATTCCGATTTCACACATTCCTTCGACATATTGTGTACCAAAGCCATTCTTGCTAGAATATATCCTTGGTTCTTGTCTTGCGACGTTTAGTCTGCTTCCTCCGTGTTGCTCGTGTATTTTCTTTGCCTTGGTACGGCGTTTCTTATTTAAAATTCGGCGGCGCTTTCTTGGCTGGGAACTCCCCCTTTGGCCAGGAGGTCGTTTCATTGGATGACGTGACAATGCCATTATCCCTGAGCCTTCTTGTTGTCCACTGCTACGGTTCACAACATTGGTAATAACGTCTGAAACAATATTTTTAGCGGCTGTCTTTAGGTGCGGTGCAGCGACCGTAAAACCTTTCTTGAGCAAAGGAAAAGCTAGTCTGAATAAACCACGAAAAATACCGCCAAGACCCGCTCCATATTGAGAGCTGAGACCGCTGTATCCCGGCAAATCCCCACCGGCTTGAGCTGTGTAGTATGCCTCGTATTTGTCCATGTTACTGACGTATGGTTGATGCATGGTCGCTGCTTGATTAAAAGTGATGTTTGGTCGGAAGTGGAGTTTTATTATTGTTTTACCATAAGTAAAAGGAATATGCTGGTTCTGATCCGACTTGAGCGATATCTCAATACTGTCAATGTGTGTTTTACAGAGCCTGTGGTAGTGTGGTTTGTCGAACGTTCTTGTAACCATTTGATTGTTTACCCCAGCAATAGGCACGATTCTTAAAAGGGGTACGTAGCTGTCCCCTACAGCTTGATAGTCAACAATGTCTGTATAGACAAAAATATTGTACATACCCACGTCTACATCTGCGGGATATGGTGCAGTGTAAAGTTCTGGAGGTATTTCATCATCAGTTAATGTAGTATCCTCAGCAGTTTCAAAGTCTTCTCCGGGTGTAAATCCCAACATCTGAGCAAGTTTTCCTTGAAATCTAAACTGAATATTTCTTATCGGTGAAACAACTACTCTATTTTGGATGATGTCATACTGAAGCTCGATGTATTCCATACCGTTAGCGGCCAAACATTTATTTATCTCCGTTGTTATTTGATACATAGTTGTGTAGAATCCAGGGGTCACTGATAAACGGATCTTCTTCTTGTATTTTTGTCAAACACTACAAATTCTGCATCTTTTGGTGCAAAGTTTGTCCATGTTTTAGGATATTGAATTTCTATTAATCCCACTTCATAAAGACTGTTAAGCTGTAAAGGCCGAGGCAACTTTGTTCTAAAGTTAGCTATTGTATTGTTGGGGTATGCCATTGTAGATGAATTGCTAGGTAATGTCATAAAAAAAAACTGTCTCCGTCCATGGCTGAGCGGCGTCTCAGTGTGTTGCACGTTTAAAACTTGCTATGCCAACTGAATGATCTGTTTCTCTGAAATCCACGAGTTAAATTTATCAGGCCATCCAACCCATTTAACCAACACCATATTCCTTCCCTGCCTTTTCTTCATCGATAAGACCTTTTCTATTTTAAAAGTTTGGTTTTTATCAACAATGATTTTTTGCAGCTCTGCTTCATAAAAGGTCCCGTCTAATATTTCTCCGTCAAAATCTTTTAACGTGTAAACCGGGGGTCTTCGCTGTACACATTCCGCCACAGTAAAATATTCATCGGTATAATTCTGTTTATAGCCTTTTGTAAAAGAACCTCTCAATTTTGAAATTCTCACTGTATCACCGACTTTAAATTTAAAATCAATCTTGCTGTTGTCCTTTTGTTGATATAGGTTGTTAAAAACAACATGCTCGTTGTCTTTTGTTACCTCAGACGGTCTTGTTTTAATACTGCGATGATAACTTTGGTTATATGAACTGACCAGGTCTTGCAAAATGTCTACATAACGTTTGGAATTATTGGCTGTTAAATACCTCCACATCCTAGTTTTCAGAGTCCTGTTAAAACGTTCAACAATGCATGCCTTAGTTTCGTTGGCTGTCGTAAAGTGTATGATGTTATGTTTTTTGACTAATGTCTGAAAGACTCTGTTTAAGAATTCCTTTCCTTTGTCCGTCTGTAATTTCCGAGGTACCCTACCTTCATCTAGGATGTCTTTAAAAGCATCTGTAACGCTTCTACCGCTTTTGTTTTTCAGACACCGTACCCACGCATATTTTGAAAAAATATCAATACAGGTTAATAAGTAGCGCACACCGTCATTTTTTGTGGAATAAGATGACATGTCCACCAGATCCGCTTGGAACTGCCAATCTATTTTGTTTCTCTTAAAATGCACAGGAGCAGTTTTGTGAAGAGTGTAAACCTCTTGTTTTAAAAGCCAATTTTCTACATCAGAGTCTGTACAACAAACGCCGGTATTTTCAAACACTGCTTGTTTCAGTCTTTGTATACCTCCATATCCTCCAGCATTTTTGGGGTCGTAGTATATCTTTTTCATTACCTCCTCCATCACTGCCGTCATAAGAATAAACACTCATTGTCTGCGTTTAGATATTTATTTTGACACAGTATGTTCTCATTGAACAAGAAATCGATACATTTAACATGTCACATATTTCAAAAATCCTAAAAACATGTGTAACAAATTCACACGGCAAAGTTTTCATCTCATACACAACATACCGCATCTTTACATAGTTTGCGCAAGATATTTTTACCAATTTTAAAGCCAATTTCCGCTCCAAATCTTCAGAGATTTTTGAATTACAGCGTCAAGTTTTTTGTTTCCTCTTACCAGCTGTTTCAGTCGTGTAATGACAAACTGTGTTGTCAACCACTTCTTCAAAACAGCTTCAGCAATGTCTTGCTCGTTAGCCATAGTATACGATATGAGACCGAGGCTAAATAACACAAACGATTAGCAGTCGCATAATTCTCATTAAAAACACCCCTTTTAATTTCTTCCATGTGACCTTCAAGATAATGTAGGGGGAGAAAATCAACACATGAGTGATTTTGATCATGATACATTCCATTCTGATATTTTACAGGTTATACAGTTTTTCATAGCTATTTGTTGTAGAAATTTGTATAGATAATAACCTACTGTTACCTCTATCGTCTCGTGAACAGTAGGTTCTGGTGTTAGATGTTTTTTAAAGTAGTCGGGAATCTCTTCACTGTCCAAAGTATCCAAACTGTCCAGACTGTGCTGTGTTTGATTGTCTCCATCCTCCACGTAGTCATCTTCACAAGATCCTAAAAATGTCAGGTTTCTTTGACCCAACTCAGCGCCGAAGCCGTACACCCATGAATTGTCCGTATCATCAACGCAGCGACGATTTGTAACCCCATTAGATTCTTCCGTATTGGATGAAACATCTGTACAAAGCACATGTCATGTATTAGATCAAACAGAGCTCTATTTTTTATGTCCCACACATCAACTTAATTGTCTTCATTTTCGAAAATCTTCCTTTTGAGATCCTCATAGCACTTGTAGACTTTGTAACATCTGAACAATTTATCAATGTGTGTGAAAACATCTAACGTTTCCTCCCATTTATCCAATCGAATTAAAAAACCATTGGTGAACCATGTTTCCCATTCTTCAGATGTGATGGGATAGTGTTTGTCTTCATCGCGATTGCCGTTTCGGGCTTCGCGAATAACTCCATTGTTCGTACATTGTCTGAAAAATATGTACGATTCAGGATCGAAGACTTCCAAGTCTGTCTCAATGCGATAGGTCACTCCATCCTCTGACCCACTCCATTGGTTTACATACACGTCTTTTGCATGAAGTAAATCATTACAAATTTGATTTCTGAAATAGCTCCAGTCCTTGGCAGGAAATCGGATATGGGGAGTCACTCCTTGCACAAACATTTCATCACGCTCTCTTGTGTAGAGATAAACAACCCCTTGGTCAAACAAGTACCCCGAAACCCGAGAGTCATACATATCCCACTCGTACACGGGAGACCATGCTTTTTGATCCAGGAAATCGGCCAAATGCAAAGGCACAGATCTTTTCTTTTTAGGGGCCATGAGCAGCTGAGCATCCACAATATTTATGCAACGTTTTGGAGTTGAAGTGTCAGAACGGATACCTGTGTCAGCCATCTTGTGTGTAGAGCGTAAAAGCAGAAGTTCCTCGGGACGAATTTTCGGGGTGAATAAAAATACCGTCTTGCTGTTTACGGAGAGGCAGCCGTCAACATCCACCGATGTTGTCGGGTATCAGATGAAGCATTCCATGCTTACTAGTACTTGTAGGTCAGAAAAGACACACCCCCCCGGTGTCGTCATCATAAGGGAGGATTCATCCTTCCCACCATGATTTGTTAGGTATTACATCACTTATTTCAAACACATCAAAAGACAGGTGTCACTTCCGCCTCAGACCTTTCTGTTTATGTCACAACAAATAATGCTCATGCTAGCACAAAGTCATCTCACTCACACACACACACAGAACCCAACAAAAACAGTAACCCTTTCATGTGGCCATTTGTCACACACACACACACACACACACACACACACACACAGGCACACGCACACACACACACACACACACACACACAGAGGCACAAACCCCTTCCTTCCTTCCTTTCCCACCCTCCCCATTCCCCCCAATAACTTCTGGTCAGATCAAATGGTTCGTGCACTAGCACAATGTCATCTCACTCACACACACACAGAACCCAACAAAAACAGTAACCCTTTCATGTGGCCATTTGTCACACACACACACACACACACACACACACACACACACACACACACCTAGGCACAAACCCATTCCTTCCTTCCTTCCTTCCCCCCCCCCCCCCCCCAATAACTTCCGGTCAGATCAAACATTTCGTGCACGTGCGTGCACGCACTTCCGTGCGCGTGCACGTGAAAATAAGTGTACCTTATATACTACTAATACCGTCATAGTGATAAACGAACATGCTGTATGTTTTACTGTAGACAGAGTCCACCAGTCTATCAGCCCTGATGGCGAGGAAAAGACACACACTGTTCTCTGTGAAAACTAAAACAAGATAACTTCCAGCGACATCATCATGAGTTCAGACATAACAGCTTATACAATCAGCTAAATTTCCATCACAAGTGTTTCTGCCCTGAGGAAACAACACAGGGAAACACTTTGCTTCATTTGTGTTATCACTAAGCAGCCTCACAGGATTATTGCCTTCTGTAGGAGCCACATTCAAAACATCAATCAAAATACTGATCAAGCACCTCCTGACCAATATCAACAGGCATAAGACAGGTATCCTGAAACATACCATGCTGCTGTCTATCATGCAGAAGCTCATCCTCAACTGCATCTGCATCAGTTTTAGCACTGTCTGCAGGACTGTCATCAGCAGCAACTTCAGCTTCCTGTTCTTGACAAAAATCATTGATCCTGGCTTCATTGAAAACAATGTCACTATAGTGACTATTAGTGTGTTTCAAATACTGCAAAGCCAGTTTAATGCGCAGAGTATCAACAAATTGATACTCATAGTAACCTTTATATGTCAACTTGCGCTTCAACTTCACAGCCAACAAAGACCCCTCCATATTGGAACGGGGCAACAGGTTACTGGTCTCTACGATGTTAGCTGGAACACTGGACTCCATTTTGCCCCCCTTTAGGCAAAGCTAACATCTTCATAAATGGAATGTGCAACGCTATCAAATGTTGCTCCAAACTATTCAAACAGGCCAATTCAGGAGGAACAGGATCAACTGTGAGACTGTTTGACCAACACTCTGGTGGCATCTCACCTCTATTAATCTTCTTATGGCAACTGTGACAAATCCACAGTTTGCCCTGAGCTGTGTCTAACAACACACATGGCACATCACAGTCCACAGTACACCTATGTAGGTACTGCTCTGTTATGCAGTTTGCTGCTATTGAGGCTACTGTCTCACTCCTGTTATAGTCCTTCTTTTTACAGTGCAGGACCTGATGTTTAAACAACAATCTACAACAAACACAACAAACAAAATCAGGCCCATCCTTCACTTTATCTAAAAACTGTTGTCTAACGAACTCAAACTGATCAGACTTCTCCTTTTTGACAAGCCGCTTATGTTTAACATAAGCTGCAACACGTCTTCTATGATCAGGATTTTCGCGATATTTCCTTTTACTCAGTTCAATCTTTGTTTGTTTATGCAACACATTATGCTGATATTTAAAGGCACTAAGGGATTTAACCCTTATTTTATGTGCAAGATTCATTTTGTATTTATCAATACTTGCCTGCTTCTTCAGGTCTTTAAAAAACATATTCTGCTGATATTTACGCTTATCATAATCCTTCATATATTCATGAAACAAAGCAGTCTGTTTCCTAATTAAAGAAGCCTTCTTTCTCATATAATGACATGCATCGTATCTCGTCTGATGCATGCTACCATCATCTGAAACATCACTATCAACTGTTTTACGCTCTCTAAAGGTGTAACCTCCTGAAACAGGTGTGTTCACCTTACAATAGCTATAAAAGCTCTGTGTTTGAGGCTGATGAACACAGACAACAACTGTATCATAATGATTATTGGAAACATTCTCTACATACACAGTCTTGTTTGACTCACACCAAGTTTTGCAACTATATTCAAGCCAGCGATCATTATAAAAGGTGAAAACACTGACACCTAAATAATCAGCTGTGGCTTGAATCTCTAATTCAGTGGCCCAACTGCCAACAAAGCCCATCCTTGACACATTCAGGTATTCTGACATGGAGGAATACTCACTTCTCAAAATACCCTCATATGCTGAAGGATTGCTCCTCAAGTGTTTCACAACTGCACGTCTCAACTTCAAGTGGTGCTTCTGAGTACCACTAATGGCCTGACTAACTGCCCTGAAAAAACAGTTACCATCGGCGTGAATCTTCTCTGTCCTACAAGGAGTCCCTAAAGGACCGATCGCAGAAGATGCAGAAACCGTTCTCTTTGACTCTATGTTAAGCTGTCTACACAGATCAAGAGCAACGTCATTAGTGAGGGGATTGAACTGTAATTTTTTACAAGCTACATCCCCAACAAAAACAACATCAGAATTAACAGCAGCGTTATCACTGCTTTTGGCCTTCTTACGTGTGCTACTTCTGAGAGGGAGCTTACGCTTCTCACCTCTCTTCGTGGCTGCACAAACCACTGGTGGGATAGCGCGCTCCTCAGTGAGAGCACTAACCTGTCCCTCTGTGCAGTCAACAGCTGCACTGGCATCCAAGGACAAAGCTTGCAATGCCACACGAACACCACAGATCTCAAAGAGCTTGGGTGTTTGTTGAAGGGATGCTGCCAAAGTTGAAAAGTGCATACACAGATGCTCAACAGAACTGAAATAGAGCACAATGCTCTTCCCTGCACCATTGACCATCCCATCTGCACTGCGAGCACGGGAGTCAACCACAACATACTGGTTACTTTCACTAATGATAGCACAAGTACTGCCACTCATTGTGAACAAACAGGTGTTGAATTCTGTGCACTTCCTACTCAATCCATCAGAGAGGGTGGTATACACACCTGTATCAATAAGAGATACCTCCCTAACATCAGCATCCCCACTTATAAATTGAGGATCAAAGTCCAGATCAAACATTTCTCCATCTAGGTTATACTGATGAGGTAAATCTGGAACACAAAGGAGCTCAGACTCACCACTGATCAAATTGCATTCCCTCAAGGTTGTGTACCACTCATCACCTGAGACCACAACCTGATCCAAAGTGTCAGGCTGCCATGAAAACACACTGTTTGTGGTGTGTTTCACAAGAGCCACCAAACTAACAGCCATACACTGAAGACCACCATATTTAAACTTTGGGTCGCCTTGATGGAAATGCCCTCTAACAGAAGCACGATCCTGGGACTGAATGGGAATCTGTGGATCTGCCACCACAGGAGCACTGCAGCCCTCTGCCTCAGCAACACACTCCTCAACAGAAATGCTGTTGACCCCAAACCACTCTGCACCCAACAACCCCTTCAGATTCAGTAAGTGAATCATCAAATCATTCCAGCACGTGTTAAAAACAACAGTAGATCGACCAACTTCTGACACCAACCCAGAAGCATTGCATTCCCCACAATCCACCACTACAAAATAGTCCCCATGCTGGATGATCAAGACTATCGCTCTGTAGATATCCAAGACACACATACCGTATCTCAACAAGTGCTGCTGCAGCTCTTCACCCAACTCAGTCCCATCGTCAGATGCCACAAAGTATTTGTACACAGCTTGCCCAACACCCACCCTCCAGTTATGCCCAAAAAGCCCAAACTGCTGCTGACCAAACCTTTTCTTTCCCACCTGAGCTGCCAACTTCCACCCCTCTACACAAACATCATCAATGTCTGCTGAACGCCAGGTACAGACTGGAGAAACACTATGTCTAACTGCTGCAACAGCACTGCATGACACATAAGCATTGACATTAAAATGTGCCAATGCTCTACGAACACCACTCCCTAACACTACTGCATGAGGCTGCTTGTCTATACACCCGCAAGGCAAGGCTGGACAGTCGCAGGACGAGGACAGACAGCCGCAGGATGAGGACAGCCAGCCGCAGGACGATCTGCCTCACCCAGGACAGCACAGGTCGACACAGGGTCTGGTGTCGCCTCCTACATCAAAAAGAGAAAAACAAAACACAATAACAATAAACACATTGATATGATCATTCAACTACCATACTAACACATAAGCCACAACACCAGAGAGCTTTGCAAAGATCCTTCAAATAACTTTACTTGCCTCCTGCTCCAGGACACGGGCTTCAGGACGGACAGTCAACACAGATGCTGAGGTCACGACCTAAGGGTAGGAACAAGGAAAATAAATAAATAAATAACCATACAGAATGTTTATGCTTTTTCCCGAAACTTTCTTGGTGCATCCTAAGTATTAAGGGTCTGTGAAAAATCTACATTTTCTATTTATATAAAATACTCCTTCATATTCCCTTTATGCTTTTTGGTACATCATCAATGAAACTGCATTTACCTTTGCCGCAGCCGCCTCCTGCACGACACTGGCAAACACTAGAGCTGGACGTGTTGCCACCACCTGAAAATACAAAACATAAAATCATAAGTAACCTTCAAAACAAAGTAAAACCAAGACATAATTTTTGTTTCACAATCAGTTCACACATAACTTTAATCGCTGGTTAACTGCTCAACCTGCACACAGTCTCCATCTGGATCAAAACATAACATAGCTGCTTCTTGGGATGTCTGTTCTTAAAGGAAACAGGTCTGCTGCAAGGTTCCACAGGCAGTGTCTAACGTGAGAACATCAAAAACAAAATTGTCAAACACTTGAATAACAACTCTTACAAACACTGTTGCATTGCTAAAGGACAGAAAATAGGTTTATTAATATTTCATCTATCAGATGTAGCAATAAGGATAATTACAGCGTTGTCTGTAGGAACGTTGCCAAGA